>JAODVQ020212129.1:0-113946 GCA_025400075.2 Phenganax stokvisi
ATAGAAGATTATATAACATTATAGACCGGTCAAAGATATACTCAATATACCACAACTGCGCAGGGCCGACGCTCTCTAAGTCTCTCTCCCCCTCCTCGCTCGCGCTTCCGAGAGTTAATCGTGCGCATGCGTGTGTCAAGTTTTCGCGGTTGCAGTAAAAAAGATGAAGACGTTCGAAGTTGCTTTGCTATGCTCCTTGACGCTGTTAGCCAATCCAGTTAAAGACGTAATAGTAGGTCTCCTAACATCCACTAAATACGTCCCTGCCTTCGAAGGAGATGGGATCCTGATCGCTGATACTGGATACAATCCCGCAATTTGGCCGAATACTTTCGCGACGCGATGGAGTCTGCAACAACGTCCAGTTTTCGGTGACGCTCATCACACAATATCATTCTACATGGCTCCTAAACGTATCGCACACCACTTCCTACACCGATTTGACTCCGACTTTACTAGCGAGTACTTTTTCGTCGACGGTGAACGTCAAGATATTCTTGATGGTCATCAACGCCTAGCTATTCGTCAGAACGTTTACTTTCTACCAGAGGAATACACGCCAGGGAAAAAAGCCGAAGCGAAGTTTCTTTTTAAAGTAAAGAAATCGCAGGACCTGGAAAGAAACCAAACTCTTGGATACAGTGTGTGTCAATTTGAGAATATAATAAACTACGGTGATTTCATCGACATGGAACCGAGTTACAATGAGAATGGTTTTCCGTGTCAATGTAACTATGAAGATACCTTACCATGCAATGACCCTGATGAATGTCATAATAGGGATGTGCTTGCTTCTACATATTGTTCATCCAACGATGTCTCACTTCCTTACTTTACCGCTACGACTAGTTCATACAACTACTTTTCAGCTGTTGTCCCTACTAAATCATACGTCAAATACACGGCCAATATGACTATGTACTTTTACAAGGAAAAAAAGCTCATAAATCACGCCAAGTACCTGTGTACCATTCGCAACGAGGACACTTGTAGTTTCATTACTCCACAAAGTTTGTATTGGAACAATGATCCACAACTCATCATAGCCTATATCCACCCCAAAATCGGTCCCTATGCACTCACTACTACAATAGCTGTTGAGACAGATGTGGTTCTACTACAAAATCTTGCCCTCAGTTTGTTATACTTACTCATACCTGGAACACTGATAAGAATTTGCTATGTGTATTACTAAAATAATACCTGTACATACATATATACATCAGAGTTTGGTTCTTTCCCCGACATTATGATTTTACTATACCGTATTACACGTGGCTAAAAATGATAGTGAACACCTATAGCTATACAATACTTCAAAATATTGCCTGATTTGGGGCGTATCAAGTATTATGGTGTAGTAAAATATGGGTGCTGGTAAAATAGAGCTATGTATGATCCTAGTCATCCTCGTTTCATCTCTGTATCTCTACTTCGAAGAGCCTAAATTCGAGTACTCTTCCGGAGAGATAGACGATGTTGATACAATAATAGAAGACGAGTCGTCCCTAACTGCGACACACAGTCTCCGAGAAGAATGCCCTGATACAGGAAATCCAGTGAATACTTTCGTCCTGGAAGTAGATTTTTCCATCTTTCCAGATGGAAGCGTGGAAACTGTAGGGCAGACAATCCTGAACAACCTCTTCCAGGTGAGTTGCGCTGTAAAGCTAATGATATATCTACGTATCTAACTCAGGACTGCAAGTGTACCAGCTGGGTGAAAGGCGATTGTTACAAGTGGACGCTCATCATGAACGAAGTAGACTTTGTTCAGACTAAAAAAGATAAGTGCATGGTGTCGACTACCAAAAATTCTCCCCTGTACAAAAATGTCAACGTCAACGATGCTCCTGGTAACTCCACCGTGGGAACTGTGTATGTGCAAAAAAGCGTGCAACTGGACGACTCAGACTGTATCTACAGCACTGTTAATTATGTGTTGCAAAACATAATGGCAAACACAACTAATGTGGATATTGAGTAAGATGATGATGGCAATTGTTCGTTTATTAGTTTCTTTTAATTGCAGAGTTGTCTTGGCCAATGATGTAGCGAGTGTGAGAAGTACTTCAATATACTGAATTACTGATATAGCTAGTTTAGGTAGAGTCATCAAAATAATCTACATGCGTTGATTTACACGCATGCGCAAACCGAGAAACGAGAGGAATTTTCTTGTGTTGTTTATATAGAAATCTGTATGAGAAGGAAATGGCGCTCGAGTTTGACCGTAGTTTCTGTAACAAATGGATGTACGGTGTAGCGGACAAACTGAGTAGACATGACGGTCTACAGCTACTGAAAATCCTCTATCACGGAGACGGAAACATTGCGCAGCACGAGTTGGACGTGGCGACAAGCGTCGCGAAACTAAACAAGCTGTTCAAGGAAGTTCAACTTCAAGAATATGATTATGTAGCAGTTCTCTATTACCGCCTGGGTCTTCTTGTTCCCCAGTATGTTCCTATTAGCGACGCAGAAGAAGGTCTTGATCCTTCCAAACTGTTCAGAGCCAAGGACCTCGGTGCAAAAGACTGCTTGGACTACTACGATGAGTGCAAACTACCTACACCCCATGAGCCTGAAATTCCTGCTCGGGCAAGATTTGCCGAGTGCTTTGTCATGGCTTATGTTAATTTGAGTCCGAGGAGACGCCGGGTCCTGAAAGAGCAACTGGCGGAGCTAGTTGGAGTGTATCGACACAAGCAATTTGATCTATTCAACCTCTTTACTCGTCTCTGTCTGATCCATGATGATGAGCCAGCCAATCAGTTAATCTGTGCTCTCAACAATTCATCTGTTCCCTCTCGTGTTATAGAGTGTGTTCAAAGCCAGTTCAATACACACCACATTGCTTACTCCCCACTAGAAGAAAGTAAGTAGCTAGCTGGCTATAATATACTTAAAGTTTTCCAAACCTACACAAACAAACTTACGTGGTATAGTTTGGTGGGAAGTTGTTGTTAGCATAGTATAATTACACTACTCACCAAAATAATGTCTTTATGATACATACTCCCCAGAGAATATTGTTGTTATAGTAGATATTTTGGTCCATTATTTTCTTAAGGTCAGTTCAAGACACAAGAGGAGACAGAAGATGACTACATCAAGGACAGTGATCCACTAATATGTAAGTAGTGAGTGTAATAATGAGTGGTTTATTTCAACACATTCATCTAGATAGATTTGAGCAGTCTAGAAATCGTTTCAAGATAAAGTGTACCACTTCAAGTATAGTCTGTGCTCTCCTGATCTCTCTTCCCATACTGCTCTTTGTCCTGGGTGTCATTGTTTTAACACCAACTATAAACACTCAAAATCAATCGCAGAATAATGTGCACATGTACGAGACGTGGAACAAGGTTTTTGAGAATAAGTTTTGTCGAATAAGTCACCATCTTGACCCACTGCTCATTCGCCTTGGAACGCTATCTACAGAGTGGTATGATGGTATCCAGATTACACAAATATCCGACAAGAAGAATTATGAGTACAAAAACTTGGACATATACATTGTTCCTTCTGATAGCGTGGTAGAGCATTCCCAACTGTATACCTGTGAGGATAGTGGTGATGATAGAGTAGAATTAGAGGTTGAAGGTATCTACTTTCTACGAGGAACGATGATGACATTCAATATCTGTGTTAGTTCTACAGATCCAATCAGGGATGGCTGGGTGGAAATGGACATATATAACACACTCCCTGATTTTCAGAAGAGAGGAAATGAGACGTCGACTCTTTTTTACATTGGAGCCAATCAGACTCGATGCTACCTGCACAACTACACAGCTCCACAGGATAGTTTCTACTACATCCTACTAGGAGCTCATTTTCAGTATAGTAGTGAGTATGTGGCTGTCATATACTACCAACTGGAGGCTGAGATGAAGTACGTGAATGAAAGTGATTGGCTACACGTATCTCAGAGAACTACTTGCAATATGACTGGTCCTGGTGCTAATGATCAATCATGTAAAAATGCCATCAAGGAAAGTCTTCTAAATTCTTTCATTCCATTGGAAGGAAGTTACCAAATCTTTGCTAAAGTCACGTCACCAACTGTGCTGTATGACTTCGGACATTTATCAATCATGCCAATCTTTCGTAAGGAATCACTCGCGTGGCCGACTATTGGAGGGCTAGTATTATTGATTCCATTGGAACTAATAGTTCTGTGCTCCATAGGAATTTTCATTGTTGTTATACGCAAGAGGAAAGTAAGAATACCCAACATCATTGATGCCGAAGAACTGGTTATTAAGTAATACTGCTAACCATCACCAATGTGTTATTATTATTATTATTATTATCATTAATGTCTATTTTATTCTTTCTGTTTCTAATTGTTGAGTTTATGAGTTAATGATGTATGTATTTTTTTTAAATTAACATACTATTGCTATATGAGGAAGGGTCATATCATATTGAAGTAACCAAACTAACTGAGCTAAGATTGGCAGGTTTTTATTTTATAAAAGTTTATTATAGCATACATCTACAAAGCATAAAGACATGGCCCATTATATCAATAGAAATACATGGCAATATGAAATGGGCAACATCAGTTCTAAAATAGTTTTTTTAAGTGTGTGTATATACAACTAATGTGTTATAAATATGTAAGTTTTAAAGTTCATAATCCAATAATCACAGTCCGTTCCATTGCAATTTAATAGAAGATCAGGTATGGGTGAGAGTATAGTTGACAGTGACATTGACTAGAGTATAAAAGTCAGTTCTGGGACAAACGTCACTGATTTGTAGCGAAGGAATATTCAGAGTTGTTGTGTTGACTGTTTCACTGAAGCGTAGGATGAGTCGACCGAGGTTAAGATCCAAGTTGAACGAAGTTAGCTCCGGAGGTGTGGTGTCTTCGGTATAGTTTCTTACTGGAATTGCACTGGTACTGATGTTTGGTGATACAAGATTACCGCTTGCATCCTGCACGGCATTTTCAGTGAACGATAGATACGTGTTGTCATTGCCAGAAGCAAGCATTGGTCTGCGTTTAATTTGGTTCAGGTCTGAATTGGTAAGAGTAACCACTAGCTCAGTGTTGGAAAGAGTGGTGACACTGCCATTGGTTAGTCTGTAGAATTGTCCAGCATTGTTCATGTTTAGAGCAGCCAGTGACTGCTGGGATTGTATAGTGAAAGCAGTGTACTCAATAGTGTCAGCAAGAACAGTCTCAGAGAAAGAGAGTGTCATATTCCCAGTGTTCATATCCAGGTGGAACAATTCAATGGTAGGAAGAGTTATGTCTGGTATAACATCAGATGCTTCTATTGACGCTTCAGATGAGATGTTAACTGAAGGGTTACTGCTAGTATCTTCGACTGTAGAATCGTCTAGCTCCAAATAGGTATCATTTTCTGTAGTGGCAAGATCCAGCAGAACCTTGATGTTATTCAGATCAAAATCAGTGATTGCAATGTCGAGGAAGTTTTGCTCTGAGCGTAGGTAGTAGCCACTAGTCAGAGTATAGAATGTAGTATTGCTAGAGTTTGTGTTTCTGAATGTTATACCAGTGGTGTTAAGAGTGTCCCCGAGCACAGCCTCAGTGAAGTTGATAGTAACAATACCAGCATCAAGGTCCAGGACAAAACCTGTCACTTCAGGTCTAGTTGTATCAGATGTAAAGTTCATGACCTGTAGCAAGTCCTGGTCAAGCACTGAGTTTCCACTGGTATCATTGATAGCAGATGATGTTATGCTTATGTAAGTGTTGTCTGAGTAGTTGTCACTACCAGAGGCCAGTCTTGGATCATGTTTTATTTCATTGAGGTCATAGTCTGAGAGTTGGAGCTGTATGACTGGACCATCGGTGGAGACTACTTTCCCTGTTGTTAGTTGGTAGAGGCCATTAGTTCCATTGTGAATAGTAATAGCTGGGAACAGCACACTGCTAGCAGACACAGTCTCAGAGAAGTACAGTGTTAGTGTACCAGAGTCAAGATCAAAGTCAAATTGATCAAGTGCTGGGTTGATTGTATCACCAAACACATTTGCAGCACCCAATGCATTGTCTGTTGTTCGTACTATCACTGGATTGCCGGCTTGATCAGATATAGCATCAGTAGTTAGGGATATGAATGTATTCTCAGTGTTTGTACCTAAATCCAGGAGACTCTTTATTTCATTCAGGTCTGCCAGACTTAGATTGATGGCTATAACAGGTTGGTTCAATAGAACAGCTGCACTGTCTTCAGAGAGAGTGTGATAGGACATTAGTGGCTCAGTAGAGGTGTTTTGCAGGACAATTTGAGTCACATTGACTGAATATGAATCAACAGTTTCATCAAATGTCAATATGAGGAGTTCACCAGTGAGATCCAGGGTGAAATTAACAAGTTGAGGAGATCTTCCATCTGGTGTGTAGTTGGCAACATTTAGAGTTCTCATTCCATTGACCAGTGGTCTAACTGGTCTATCACTCATATCTTGAAGAGTGGTAGAGTTTAGTGCCAGCCATGTGGTATCATTATCCCTAGCAATTTCTCTAGTCTTTATTTCATTGAGGTCATCGGTATCAATCACCAAGATCAACTCAGTGTCATCTTCTTCATAGAGTAAAGCACCAGATGTTAGCTGATAGCGGGTGTCTGGCACCTCAGAATAACTAACAGACTGTAGAGTTATTCCTGTGGGATCAAAGCTGCTGGCATTGACAGTCTCATTGAATATCAGAGTCAGGTGACCAAGAGTCATGTCCAGATCAAAATAAACCAGCTGGGGTTGGGTTTCGTCAGAATAGAAATTATCAGCCATTCTACTAGACACTGGTTCCACTGGGTTACCATTCATATCTCTTATGAAAGCTTCACTTAGAGTCAGGTATGAATCAGCCATGGCTGTCAGTAGGCTAGTGTTCTGTTTAATTACATTGAGATCTTCATCATCAAGGACTAGCTCAACTCTGTGTCCACTAGGAGATGGAACAGTGACTCCAGTGAGCATGAAAACCACGCTACCATTCACTGCATTCAGGAAGGATAAACCAGAGATATCAACAGTGCTTGTATTCACAGCTTCGTCAAAGTTCAGTATTGCTATTCCTGCATCCAGATCAAATACAAACCTCTGTAGTGTTGGTGACACAGTGTCAGGGAATGTATCTGTGGAGTCTACAATCTGAAGTTCATTAGAATTCTGATTGTTGGCCATGTCTTGAACAGCACCATCATCAAGAACCAGTTGGGTAGTCTCAGTACTGATGGCCAGTGTAGTGTCCAGCTTGATACGGTCTAGGTCATACATGCCAAGATAGACCACAACTTCTGTAGAGTAATTAACAGACACATAGGAGTGCAGTGGGTCCAATGTCACAAAAGAACTATTGGGTGATGACTGTAGGGTAAACTGCATTAGGTCCGTGTCTTCTGCTGATATTGTTTCATCAAATGTGAGACGGAGTTGGTTGGTGGTGAGGTTGAGTGTGAATGATTCCAGTGTAGGTGATGTGGTGTCAGGATCAACTCTTGTAGCTTGGAGAGCATCATTATCAGGTATTTCAGTTAGATTGAATCCCACCATGTCCTCAATAGCATCTGATGTCACAGAAATGAATGTATTTGATTTGACTGCTCCTAAACCACGGATGGCCTTTATTTCATTCAAATCATCAATTGTCAGGTTGAACACAACTTCAGGTATAGTGAGATCTGAATTGAAACCTCCACTGAGTGTGTACGAGTACTCCGAGTTGTTTAAGGAAGATTGTAGTGTGAAACTAGTTGCATTGAATGTGCTTGCATTGACAGACTCGGTAAAGGTGAGGTAGAGAGTTCCAGTGTTTAGATCAAATGTAAACGAGTCTAGCTCAGGATTGGTGTTGTCAAACTGGATATCACTGGCTGGTACTGTCCGACCTCCTTGCTGTGATATGTCGTTGTCATACATATCACTCACAGCACCTGGGAGCAAGTAGAGGAAGGTGTTATTATAAGAAGTTGCAATATCTGCACGACTCTTGAGACGATTAAAATCATCATGAAGGAGAGTGAGTTGTAGTGTTTGTCCATTTTCATCAGATACATCTCCTCCAGTTAGTCTGATAGCAGTGGATGTGTCATTATACTCTGAGATATGGAACTCAATGAGTGATGTGTTAACCGAGCCAGCAAGTACAGATTCAGAAAATATCATGTAAACTATGCCTTGAGTGCCAGATGCATCAAAGGTAAAGTCAATCAAAATAGGCTGGGTAGTATCTGGAGTATAGGAAGCAGTTTGTATCGTAGCTTGTGGCTGTAAGTTATTGTCTGCAGCATCAGCTGGGAAAAGTGGTGGCAGGATTGTCAGATAGGATGTCTCATTACTAGTGTAGAAATCATCTGGAGCTCGAAGTTTTATCTCTTCCAACTTATCAAATGAGATTTTGATATCTATGATGTACCAGTCATTAAATTCAGGATTGACTGAGGTAGCATTAAGCATGGTATCTAAACTGACAGGATTGCCAACATTTTCACTGCTCTGTAAGAGATATTGTGTAGCAGCAACTGTTGTAACATCGATAGTCTCAGTAAATGTGAGTGTGAGTGTACCATTATCAAGGTCTATTGCAAACTGATCTAGTTCTGGCATGGTGTCATCGGGAGTAAACTCATTGACTTCTATTCCTTCTTCCTGTGACACATTGGCTGATGAAACATTGTTCATATCAAGAACTGCTCCAGTCTCCAGTGAGATGAATGTACTGATTGGATCCTGCAGTGCCAGATTGCGATGAGCTTGGATTCTGACTGTGTCCTCAAAGGCGAGCCTGATCACTATCACATGGCTGTTACTACTTTCCACTGTACCACTCATTAGGGTGTATTCTTCTGCCGATGTGTTTGTGGTGTTTTTAAGAGCCTGCAGTGTAATGGCAGGGAACACAACTGAATCAGCCTGTACTGGCTCTGAGAACGTCAAGTGGAGCCTCTCTGGGGAGTCCATGTCAAGATCAAAGCTCAGAAGCCGAGGTGCTGTCTCATCCGGTGTAAACAGAGACACTCTGATGCCTTGTGTTTCATTGAGTGTTGCAAGACTATTAGGAACCACTGCAGTATCTGTAGCTGTTCTATTATTGAATCTGAGATATGTTGTTTCGTTATTGACTGCTAGTGTTTCAATCAGTTTGATACTGTTTAGGTCAGACTCTGATAAAATGATGGTAGCCACAGTAAGGTTCCACATGATAGTCTGAGGACTTGAGAGCTGGTGTTCATCTGTGGAATTAAACTCTGAGTTCTGGATCCACAAGTTGGAGATTGTGAATGAATCAGGAGCTATTGTCTCTGAAAATGTCATCACCAGTATACCCAGGTCCATATCCAACTCAAAAGCTCTTAGTTCGGGACTTTCGTTGTCTTGAATGATATCGGCCACCTGGACTGTTCCTGGGTTGTTAGTGTTGCCACTCATATCTAAAACTGTAACATTGCTCACTGACACATAGGCTACCATTGTAGTTGTAAATAGGTTTGGGAAATTCTTGAGGACATTCAAGCCATATTCATTCAGGTAGATTGTTACCACAGTGGAGTTCTCCTCGGATAGGACTCCTCCACTCAGTACTAGGTAATATGTTGGATCAGTGTAGGCATCTTGCAATGTGACTTCCATTAATGTGAAAGTGTTGACATTGACTGTCTCTGAAAATACAAGTGTGAGTACTCCACCATTATTGAAGTCAAAAGTGGCATTAGTAAGATTAGGTGAAGTGACATCAGGATAAAATCCCGCAGCAATTACTGGAACTAGAGTTGGCAAGACTGGATTTCTATTCATGTCCTCAATGGCATATGATTCTACAGAGAGATAGGTTGTTTCATTATCATACACCAGGTTATAGTCAGCCTTTATTGCATTGAGGTCATCATCAGAGAGAATCACATTGAATATTTTCCTGCTGGTTTCATATGTACCAGTAGGAGCCATTAGTCTGTAGCTGGAGATATTGGTGGTAGCATTGGAGGCATAGAGAACAAGGGAGTCAACATTCAGACTTGATGTATTGACAGCCTCAGAGAAGTCCAGTGTTATGATGCCACGATTGAGATCAAACACAAAGCTAATCAATTCAGGTTCATGTATATCTTGTACTAGTTCACCAGAGTGTATGCTCTCAATGAACAGACTGCCACTCATGTCCTGAACCAAACTATCAGACAGATTGAGGTATGTGTTATTTTCATTGGTTGCTAGTTGTGTGTTCAATTTAATTGCATCGAGATCTTCCTGTGCTAGATAGACAATAACTGAGGTGTTGTCACTCTGTGAGGACATGCTGTATCTCAACTGGTAGGTGTCTGACAGATAGAAAGTTCCACTTACAACACTTATTGCCTCAATCATTAAAGAGGAAGCATTCACAGTCTCATTGAATGTGAGACTCAGTTCTCCTTCATTGAGGTCCAATAGGAACTCTACCAGCTCTGGAGGCATGGTGTCTTGTGTGTAGACCCTCACTGGCTCTAACATTACTTCAGTTACATTGTTAGCAAATGTGTCTTGCACCAAACTTGATGGGAATGATAGGAAAGTTGTTTCATTGTTTATTGCTAGCATTCTTAGTCTCTTAATTTCATTCAGGTCTTCAATATCAATATAGAGATAGAGTTCAGTGTTGTCATTAGGCAAGACATCACCAGATACAAGAGTGTAGTTTGAAGAATACTCTGTTGTGTCATTTGATGCAAAGAATGTAATGGCAGTAAGCTCAAAACTGGCAAAGTCGACTACTTCAGAGAAATAGAAGGTTATTAGACCTTCGCCCATATCCAGATCATAAGCCAGTAACTGAGGTGGTATTTCATCAGCAGTGAAATTAGTAACTTGGATAGCTCTGCTGACAGGTATTGGTGTTAGTTGGTTATTGTTCATATCTTCAACTGTTAGTTCGGTAGCTGACAGGTATGTGTCATACTTATCACTGGCAAGGCTTCTCATCCTATTGATGGTGTTAACATCTTCAGCAGAGAGATACACCTCTATGACCGTACTGTTATTTTGGGAGGATGTTCCAAACAGTGTCAGTGTATAACTTTGAGTTGGCATGTCCCTACTATTCTGCAGTGTAATTTGTGATACATTGAGAGTTTGAGCATCAACTGTTTCATCAAATGTGAGGTAGAGAACCCTATCGTTCATGTCCAGGTTGAAGGACTGTAGAATAGCAGTGGAGTTATCAGGATGGAACATTTCTGGTGGAATAGCCTGTGTGTCATTGATACTCACAAGGGCATTTCCTGCCCAGTCATAGACAGATGCTGAATCTATGGCAAGATATGTGTCTCCAAATCCAGTGGAGAGGTTAGTATTCCTCTTGAGCTCATTAAGATCATCAGGTATTAGTTCCACTGTAATAGAGAGGCCATCGATTGATCTTGAAAATTCTCCACCACTCAATCTGAGAACATTGTTCATTCCCTCACCGGTTGCATTTTCAAATGCTTGTATTACAATGCCAGTTGGATCAAAGGTGGTGATATTCAAAGTATCAGAGAATGTTAGTAGTATGTGGCCAAGGTCCATGTCCATTGTGTAGTTCACTAGTACAGGAGGAACAAGATCAGGGACAAACAATTCCACAGCTATAGCTTTGCCATCAGTTATGGGTGCAACATCATATCCATTTCTATCGTCAACTAAGAAGGCCGCAATAGTGAGGAAGGTGTCATTTTCATCTCTGGCCAATCCAGTGTTTGATTTCAGTTCTAGGAGATCAAAGTGGTCTAGGTCGACAACTAACACATAGCCGTCACTACTAATTGTACCAGTAGCTGATGATGGTGTAAATGTTCTCATTGGAGATCGTCTAATACTGTGTTGTAAAGTTAGGGCTGTGGCATCAAAAGTATCAGCATTGACTACATCACTGAATGTGAGATTTATCTGACCCAGATGTTGGTCATATGTGAATGATAGTAGAGCTGGTCTGGTAAAGTCGGGAATGAATGAATCAACAGGTCTTGGTGCAATGGGTTTAATCACAGAATTCTGATTGATGTCGGTGAATGCACACGACAAGAAGTCCAGGTATGTGTTCTCTGTAATGTAAGGTCTGGAACTGTGCACAGATGTGGCAAAGTTGATGTTACTCTTCAGGACAACGATATCTGGTTGTGTGAGTTCAAGTGTTATAATTGGGGTTCCAGTCATGTTAGCTTCTTCAGCTACTTCACAACCACTGAGTGTGAGACTTGCTTCAGTTCCATCGCTAGTGTTGTAGAGTGTTATGCAGGAACAATTTATGGTGGCATAGTCGATTGGTTCATTGAATGTTAGTATTAACAGATCACTAGTCATGTCCAGAGTATATTCCATTAGGAATGGCTGTGAGATATCAGTAATTACTCCATTCCTGGCCACTTGGAGAGCCATATCTCTAGGGATCTCTACAACATTGTTTGGATCAAAGGCAGTGTCAGTTATTGCACTGGACAAGATAGAGATGAAAGTGTCGTTCTCTGAGGTGGCAAACAATGAACCCTTGATTCCATTTCTATCAGTCTCACTCAGGTCAATCTCTATCACTGTACCATCACTGCTGGAAGTTGTACTGTCTGTGAGAGTATAGGACAGTGCTGGGTCGGTGGTGTTTTCACTACCTTGCAAGGTGAGTCCTGTTACAATCAGTGAGGAGGCTCTGACCGATTCATTGAATGTCAGCAACAATGTCCCATTTTCTAAATTCAGAGTGAACTCTACCAGCTCTGGAGGGATACGATCGTGGTTGAAATCCATGGCAATATATCCAGGAAAGTTATCCGTGATTGCTTCAACTAGATTTCCAGTCAGGTCACTGACAAAGTCTTGAGAGAAGGAAATATAGCAGTTGCCTTCTTGTGTGCAGAGGTGCTCGTTGGCTTGGATTCTGTATAGATCCTCAGGATCAATCACAAACTCTATCACGTCAGACTTAGAATCATTGGTGGTGCCACCCGTAAGCCATACCATGGCCAGGTTAGGACGATACAAGTCTTGAAGTACGATTGCTGAAAAGTTCAGTGATGTTGAGTTGATGGTCTCAGAGAATGAGAGAATGATGGTACCACGAGTCAGGTCTATGAGACTAAATTCTTCCAGTACTGGAGATGTTGTATCATTGGTAAAATCAGTCACTGGTATACCCTGTCCATTTGGTATTCCCTCAATTGGCAGTCCAACCATATCAAACACAGCCTCGTCTTCAAAGGTAATGTAGCAGTTGTCAGGAGTGTTGCAGAACTGCTTACGTTTTATTTCATTAAGGTCTGTGCGACTAATTCCAATCTCTACGGTGGCCAGGTTTTCCATCTGTGTTGTTCTGGTATCTGTGAAGGTGTGGTTTTCAAAGACAGTTGTTTGGTTGTCTTGTAGAGTGAAGTAGGTCTCCACTAGTCTATCCACATTCACTGTTTCACTAAAGTATAGAGTGAGCAGACCATCTCCATCCATATCCAAATCGAAGGACAGTAGCATTGGTAGATCATCATCACCAGTATAGTTATTGACTCTCAGAGAATTTCCAATTGATATCCTATGCACTAGATTCTCAGCATTATCCAGCACAAATGTAGGACTGATACTGATATAGGTTGTTAGGTTGGAAATGGCAAGATTTTCAAGAGATTTGATGGCATTCTTGTCCGTAGTGGTGATGATGATAGAAATGACTGGACCGTCAGTGGAGGTTATGTTCCCACCAGTCAGTGTATACCTTACCTGGCCCCTTGGAGAATCAACAAATGTGAGACTCGTCATATCAAATGAAGAGGCATTGACAGTTTCACTGAATGTAAGATCCAATTCTTTGGTTCTCATGTCCAAGTCGAATGAGATCAGTCTAGGTCTTGTGGTGTCTGGTGTAAACACTGCTACCTGTTGAGACTGATTAATTGTGATGTCTGGAAGAGCCAGGATCAGGGATTGAGGTGCTGGTATAGGCAGGGCATCATTCTCAGATAGATCATTGACAACATTTGCTTCCAGTGATATGAATGTGTTATCTTCATTGCTAGCCAGACCAGTGAGTATCTTGACTTCATTCAATTCATCTTCAGACAGAGAGAGAAGAACAACACCAGATGATTCTGATGTGATCATTGTTTCATTCAAAGTTAGATTCTCAAAAGATACATCAGAACTGTTTTGCAGTGTAATTCTTCCTATATGCAGTGTAAAGATGTCAATACCCTCAGAGAAGGTCAGTTCGATTGTACCTTCGTCAAGATCAAAGTTGAAGCTGACTAAGTAAGGTGGCACTAGATCAAAGCCGATGTCACTGACTTGAAGAGCTGGTTGTGATATTGAGTTAACTGTGAAACCAGCCATGTCACGTACAGCTGCAGATGTGATTGACAGGTATGTACTGTTCACATTGTGTCCCAGTGGAGGAACCAGTCTAATCTCTTCCAAGTCAATCTGTGTGACATTAATAGTGATCTCTGTTGAATTATCAGTGCTGATTTCTTCTCCTGTGAGGTTGTATGAACAACGCTCCAACATGCATGTGTCATTGGCATATACATGAAGTTCAAATTGAGATGTATCCAGCGTGTTAACATTTACTGTCTCTGAGAATGTTAGTATAATTGCAAGTGATTCCATGGTGCCAGCAGTATCTAGACGGAAGCTAAGGAGCTGTGGATGTGTGTCATCAGCAATATAGCCTAGATCGTTGACCATTCGTGGTGTGTCTACTGGTGTTAGCATGTTATTAGAGGTGTCATTGATTGTAGATGAGGTTAGCTCGATCCAGGTATAGTCCTCATGTGTTGCCAGAACAGTTAGTTGCTTCACTCGATTGAGGTCTTCATCTGACAGTCGAACAATTACAACTGGACCATTGGGACTGCTGGTTGTTGACTCCTTGCTAAGTGAATGATATTGAGCTCTGGTTGGTCCATCAGAGAGTATTATTTGGGTAACATCAAGAGTATTGGTAGCAACAGTTTCAGTGAAGTACAAGGTGAGCATCCCACTGTCAAGATCAAACTCGAATCCTTCCAGTTCAGGACTTGTTTCATCAAATGTGAGGTTTGTAACACGTAGGGTATCAATAACCCCAACTGCATTCCCATTCATGTCTCGAACTGTATCACTGGTCAATGAGATGAAGGTGTTATCTTCAGTTGTTGCTAGACCTGTAATATTCTTGATGTAGTTGGCATCTTCAAAGTCGAGTGTGAAAGATATTATATGGCTGTCATTAGTCAGCAAACTACCACTAGTGAGTTGTCTTTGAATGCTAGTGTCAGCTCCAGTGATTGTGATACCAGTGTAGTTGAATTGGTTTACACTAACAGTCTCAGAAAAGAATAAAGTCAGTGTGTCATTGCCAATGTTGAGATTAAATTCTTCAAGAATTGGTGGAGTAAAATCTTGGTAATAGCATGTTTCGTTCACTGGAATACCATCAGTAACTGCAAGAATGGCCTGTCGAGGTAGAGCATAATCATACACCATCTCAGCCAGTAACGTCAGGTAGGTGTTTGATGCACTTGTAGCCAAAGCTTGAAGACGTTTTATTTCATTTGAATCCTCAATTGTGAGGTATATAGTCACCACCAGTTCGTCATCTGTCTCTATTCTTCCACCTATCAGTTGACGTCTAGCTAGTGGATTGGACCCAGGTGAGCTCTGCAGTGTCAAGTATGATGGTTCAATTGAAGAACTATTGATTGTCTCAGAGAATGTTAGTTCCAAGTAAACCGATTCACTCATGTTGAGACAGTACCTGATGATAGTGGGTGGGAAGATGTCAGGATCAAGGGAAGTGGCTCTAAGAGCATCAGTGCTCTCAATAGCCACCACATACTGTTGGTTCATGTCATAAAGTGCAGTTTCAGGGAAAGAAATATAGGTGTTGTTTCGCAATGTCCCAATCATAGTTCGTCCCTTGATTTCGTCGAGGTCAGTTTTGGTTAGCGAGATGGTGACTGTTACACCTGTATATGTTGGTTCCTTGACTCCACCAGTTAGGGTGTAATATAGATCACTGTTGTCACTTCTGTTAGATTCACTCTGAAGTGTTAGCTGGTTTAGTTGGAGTGAGGAAATGTTGATAGCCTCACTGAACATCAGAACAAGTACTTCTCTTTCTAGACTCAGAGAGAATGCAAGTAGCTCTGGACTAGTCACATCAGCCTGGTAATCTGTTGCTATCAAGGCATTGTCAGGTAGGAGTGGTGATACCTGTGATCCCGCCACCTCCCTGAAACTCCTTGCAGTGAGAACAAGGTAGGTTGTGTTTCTTTCAGTTGCTAGCCCATCAAGCATCTTTATGCCATTGAGGTCATCTTGATGGATATCAATATCAATAACATACCCGTTGTCACTCTGTGTTGAACCCATTAGAAAGTCGTAGACATTATTGACATCTGATCTATCCTGGGTGTTCTGAAGAGTTATGAATACAGGATTCAGACTATCTCGATCAATGACATCGTTGAATGTGATGATGAGTTTAGACGTGTTCATGTTCAATTCGTAGGATAGGACCTCGGGGTTGGTGGTGTCTGGAATGAATGTGCCTGCCTCTGTTGGTCCAACAGGGAGTACTTGGTTACCAGCCATATCCAGGATGGCACTGGAGCTGAAAGAAAGATAAGAAGAGTCTCTTGATGCAGCCAGGTCTTCTCGAAGTTTTATTGCACGTAGATCAATAGCACTGAAGAATATCTTTAGGACCAGTTTGGTGTCTGGGTCAGGGAATGATGTGTTTCCTCCAGTGAGATTGAATGCTCCATCTCCAGCAGCATTGCTGTGAAGAACAAATTCACTATAGACAATTGTACTGGCATTAACTGGTTCAGAGAAAGAGAGAGTGATGCTCCCTTCATTCATGTCTAGGAATTCAAATGACTCTAATTCAGGGGGGATGGTGTCATTGCCGTATCTTTGAACTTGCAGTGCTCTATCTGTTGTAATTGCTGTAACGTCATTCCCGTTGGTATCTGATACAAGATCTGATTCAAGAGAGATATAAGTGTCACCTTCCCCAGTGGCTAGTGTTTCAATAGCCTTTATACGAATGACATCTTGTGGTAGTATAGTGAAGGTGATGGTTGGGACATAACCCTCAGTGTGTTCTTGATCATCGGCAGACATTGTGTAAGAGGCTGTTGCATTATACTTGGCATTCTGGAGTGTGATGAATCGAGACAAGAATGTATTGTCATCAACTGTTTCATCAAAGTAGAGAGTGATAGTTTCATTTGTCAAATCAATGTCAAACTCTAGCAGAGTAGGTGGAGTTTCATCTGGTTCTATTTCATAGGGCATGTAAGCAGGTACAAGACTACCGGTGTCCTCGACTGGTTGGATTGGATTGCCAAAGGTGTCGTTGGCAAATGTTTCCTGGAGACGAATCTGACAGAGGATTTGTCCTGCACAGAGTGAGCCTGATACCTCAGCTGCCTTGAGAACATTGAGATCATCATTAGTCATGACTATGGTGATGACTGTCCCGTTTGAAGATGTCACGTTTCCTCCTGTCAGCATTATTGCCACTGATCCGCCACCAGCATTAATAGCGTTCTGCAATCTGAGAGCCCTGGGATTGACAGTACTAGAGTCTATGATTTCTCTGAACTCAAGTTGGATGATACCTGAGTCAAAATCTATGAGAGTAAAGTTCACAAGTTGAGTGGAAGATGTATCTTCAACATAAGTACGAGGAGTCACTCTTGATCCGGGCCTGACTCGGTTCTCCATTGTGTCATTGACAAGACTGGAAGTGAATGACAGCAGACAATCATAACGCTGAGTACAGAGTGGTAGTAAAGTAAGAGTGTCCCTGTCTTGCTTTGTAAACACAATAGTCAGGGCATGTCCGGGATCAATATTGACCAGATCACCTCCTGTCAGATTGTAGGAGACATCGGTGTGATTGTGGACAAACATGATCTGCCTCACGTCAAAGGTGCTGATGTTTACCGTCTCACTGAAATAGAGTGTGATATTCTCTTGTGTGAAATCAATTTCAAAGTAATCGAGTTCTGGTGGGATCATATCTCCCTCGACTAGCGATGCCATCAGAGCATTCTCGGGCTCAATCTTGTTATCATTCTGATCTTCAGCTGTATTGGAAGTGAGTGCTATGAATGTATCTTCTCTCATTGTTCCGAGGTTGTAGATACTCTTAATGACATTCAGATCTGATACATCGAGTTCAATTTCAACTTCAGAATACTCGGTTCTCTCATAAGAGCTCAGTGATGTTATTTGGAATTCCTCGTAGAGTGGAGGATCGGCGTTGTTGTGCAAGGTTATTTCTGTGATGTTAAAAGTGTAGCGATTTATAGTTTCAGAGAATGACAGCAGCAGTGTGCTCTCTTCGAGATCAAGGACAAATGAGACCAATCTCGGCTGAGTTACATCAGGAAACACCATGGTGGCTGAATCAGCTAGATTTGAACGTACAATCCTCACAAAATTCCTGTTCATGTCGACTATGAATGGAGTCTCGAAGCTAAGATAGCTATTAGCTTCATCAGTTGCTAGAGTTGTCAGGTCCTTGATTTCATCCAGGTCTTGTCTACTGATATTGAGAACTATTAGTATTGAATCTGGTGGCAGAGCTACACTGGTTGATGAGAAAGTGAAAGTTGTTGTTACATTATTAGTGAAGGTCTCATCACTCTGTAGTGTCATGAGAACAGCATCCAAGCTGGAATAATCAACAGCTTCATCAAAGAGGAGATACACTTCTCCGGCATCAATGGATATGTTCCAAGACACTAGACGTGGTTGGGTGGTGTCGGGGATGTGGTTTGATGCCACGAATGGCTCTGAAAACTGTTCTATTCCATTTCCAGCTGTGTCATAGACAGAGTTAGATTCCATGGTGATGTAGGTACTGTTAATACCAATGGCAAGATCAGTAAGTACCTTTATTTCATTGAGGTCTTCATCTGTCAGTGACACTAGTAGTGTGTAATCATTATAATCCACAACAGAACCTCCTGATAGTGTAAAGTTAGTTGTTGGAGTACTGTTTGAACTAAAGATAGTAATGTTCATCAGTATCAGTGAGGATGCTTCCAAAACATCATTGAAGTTTAGAGTCAGCTCTCCAGCATCAACATCAAGTATAAAACTAGTTAGACTGGGAGATTGCACATCTTCATAGACCTCACTTACTTCAAATAGTTCAGTAGCATTTAGTGGATTAGTTGCATAGTCATGGGTTGTTATATTCAATAGAGTTAGGTATGTATTACTCTCTGTGGTGGCCAGACCTATGAGTCTCTTAAGGTTGCTGACATCACTGAAAGTTGGTGTCAGGGTGAACTCTGGCCTGTATGGTTCTCCAGTTGGATATATCACACCATCTTCCTCCAGAGTGTATGAGATTGGATCACCAATGGTGGAATCATTTGATATTGTGATGGTAGTGAAATCAAACAACAGTTCATAGTCAATTACTTCAGTGAATGTGAGCAGTAGTTCACCCGATGTCCTATTGAAATCATAAGATACCAACTGTGGCTCTGTTACATCAGGATAGAATGCATCGGCCTCCATTGCTGCCATGTTGGATATTTCAATGACCGAGTTGTTTGCCATATCAGATACGGCACCAGATAGGATGACTAAGTTGGTACTCTCTCGGTCTATAGCCAGCGGACGAGTGATCTTTAGTGAATTAAGGTCATCAGGAGATAACTCAATTGTGAGTGTGTCTGAGTTATACCCAACAGGAGTGCTAGTAGTTAGAGTCACAGAATGAGTGAACCTGTTATACAGCCTTCTGTTTTGGAGTTGGATCTCAGTAACATCAACAGTGCTGATATTGATTGTCTCGGAGAATGAGATGTTTAGCACTCCAAGATTCATATCTAGGCTGAAACCCAACACAGTTGGTGATGCCGAGTCACTTGTGTAGGTAGTTACTCTCTCTGCAACTCCTTCTGGTGTTCCTGTTACATTGTGGCCTACTATATCTGTGATTGAGCCATAGGCTACAGACAAGTATGTAGTGTCGTCTGAATCAGCCAAGAATGGATCAGCCTGCAAGGAATTGGCATCGCTGGTTGATAGCAAAATGGTAATAGCTCGACCATCATCAGACTGCAGTAACTCACCTCCACTGATGGTAAGGTTAGAGATTGACATTTCTATATCATAGTCTGTAAATAGAACTAGGTCTTCAAGTATCAGAGTTGAAATATTCACAGCCTCAGAGTAGAAGACAGTAAGTGTGGTGTCACTCATATTAAGATTGAAACTAGAGAATTCTGGTGGATCCGTATCTGCTGTAAAGTTATCTGCTTGTAGAGCTTTGCCATTAGTAATGGATAGAACGTCAACTCCAAAGGTGTCATCTGCAGTTGAGGCAAGCATAGTAATATAAGAGTCATTGATGCTTGTTACAATATCAGGCGTTGACTTGAGTCTGAAAATGTCTACAGGACCGATAGTGATGTCAATATAGTAACCATCAGTGTCTGAAGAGCTACTGGAGGATGTTAGAGTGTACTGATTATCGGTGGTTGAGTAGAGACCACCCTGGATAGTGATACCCCTTGTGTCAAAGGTAGTAGCATTTACCACATCAGAGAATGTCAAAGATAGGATTCCAACATTGACATCAAGAGTAAAGGAGGTCAATTCAGGAGCAGTGTTGTCGAGTGTCAATGATGTAGCTGGTACTGTAGCTGATTGTATGGATACACCAGCTGAGTCAGTCACAAAACCACCATCAATTCGAAGTAAAGTTGTATCAGTTGAGGTGGCAAGATAGACATTGGTCTTGACAGCAACAATATCTGGTTCGTTCAGTTCAATACTAATAACCACTGACCCTGGTAGATTACTAACTGGACGAGGTCTCACAATACCACCGGTGAGAGGAACAAACGAGTCAGATATACTCTCATTACCGATTAGAGTCAATTCCGAGATGCTAACAGATTGTAAAGATATTGCCTCACTGAATGTGAGGATCAGTTCATCAGTGTCGAGGTTCAGTAAGAAGGAATCAAGAATTGGAGGATCATCATCAATAGTGTAGTTGGATGCTCTCTCTGCATTATCACTAGGCACAGGTACAATATACACAGGCATTAGAGCAGTGTCTCTGAATGCAAAAGATTCAATACTGATGAAGGTGTTGTTTTGTCGTGTAGCATATGGGAGAGACTGTAAGTTGTTGAAGTCAGAGGTAGTAAGATTGAAGACAATTTCATCAGAGTTTACACTGCCTGCTGTACCACCAGTGAGCGTGTAGTAATCAGATGTGTTTGCCTCCCCTTGGATATGGATGCCATTTGGATCAATGAGTTCAACGAGTACAGGTTCAGAGAATGTTAGCAATAGACTACCTGCTAGAGAATTGTATACAAAACTCAAAAGCTCTGGTGGAGCTGTATCTGGGATAAATTCCATAGCTAGTAACCCAGGGGTGTCTCCTAGCAGCTGGGCAGTGATATTATTACCAGCTATGTCTTTAATGAAGTCTGAAGTGAATGTGAGGTAGCAGGAGCCTTGTGTTGTACACAAATATTCCTTCTCCTTGATTCTATTCAAGTCGTATGTTGTGAGCTGTATCTCCACCACTGTACCCAGTTCGTCACTTACATATCCATCTCTTAGTGTGTAATTGTCAATTGGGTCATCATACAAGGTTTGCAGGGTGATGGCAGAATAGGTTATGGTGCTTGGATCAACTGTTTCAGAAAACTCAATTGTAATAGTTCCATTAAGGAGGTCAAATCTGGTAAACTCGATTGCAAGTGGTTGGGTGTTATCTTGTAACCAACTCCTCACTGAATGTGTGTTTCCCTGAAGAAGTAGTCCAGACACATCTTCCACACCACTGTCTGCTATAGTTAGGTAGCAATTTATCATAGATGTGCAGACATCACTGCGTGTGAGTGAATTAAAGTCCTCTTCAGAAAGCATGATAGTTACTACTGCAAGATTGGAGCCAGTTGGTATACTATTGGTGAGATTGACAGACGAGGTAGGATTGACATTAGAATCAGAGAAGGTGAAATGTGATGGAACAAAAGTAGACAGATTTACTGACTCTGAGAAAGTTATTCTGACTTCACGAGTGTGCAAGTTTACGTCAAATGATACAAATTCTGGTTTGATAGTGTCATTATCAAAATTCCTCACCTTCAGGGCATCAGATGGTGGCGTTGTTATGACTGCATTTCCACTGGTGTCCGTAATAACATATGAAGCCAGAGCAAGATAGCTATTGTTTTCATTTGTGTACAGATTGTCAATTTCTTTGATGGCATTGAGGTCATCCATTGAGAGTATAAGTTCAATTACTGGACCTGGGTCTAAACTAGTGGTAGCATTTGAGAGTCGGTATGTAAGAGACGCTCTGCGATATGTGTTCTGGAGTATTATACCAGTTGGATCTAAGCTTCTCGGATCCATTGCTTCATTGAAGGAAAGAGTCAGTGTGCTTTGGCTCAGCATGATATCAAATGCTACAAGCTGAGGTCTAGTGGTATCTTTGACATAATCTCGAGCTTGTAATGGAAGAGTCAGAGAATTTGATGGATTTGAAGCAAAGTCATTAATTGCTTCTCCCACTAGTGTTAGGAATGTATCGTTAACTGAGGTAGCAAGGTCCAGCATTGACTTGATGTCATTCAGGTCACCGCTCGATACTGTCACTATTGTAACAGATGTGTTGGTACCATATCTCACAGTGGCATTCTTTATTCCATAACTCACCATTTCATCATTCCAGAGTACGATGTTCTGTGGTACAAGTGTTTCCAAAATGACATCTTCACTCCACACCAAGGTGAGCTCGCCAGAATCCAAATCTATCACAAATGAATCCAACAGTGGAGCCACTAG
This sequence comes from Phenganax stokvisi, assembly GCA_025400075.2. NCBI lineage: Eukaryota > Metazoa > Cnidaria > Anthozoa > Malacalcyonacea > Clavulariidae > Phenganax > Phenganax stokvisi. The sequence goes on from JAODVQ020212129.1 coordinate 22,810, forward strand.
GTCCACATCATAGAATCGAACACGTATGCCAGTTTGTTCTAGCAAGGGATTGCTGTTCGTGTCGTAAACAGCATTGGACTCTGCAGCAAGATAAGAGGTGTTCTCACTGTACAGGAATCCTCCTTCAATGATGGTGTCAAAATTTGAATCGAGCACTTCAACAAGAATGGTGTCATCTGCTGTCTGTGTGAAGTTTCCTCCACTTAGAGGCATGTAGTCAGTTCCAGCACTATCACGCTGTAATGCAAATTGTGTCACTGTGAACGTTGAGTTGTCGACAGTTTCAGTAAATTGAATAGACAGGAGAAGAGGCCGTCGAACACCATCTGTAAGACTGAGATCAAAAGCCATTATCTCTGGTTCGGTCATATCAGGGACAAAAAGTAGTCCACTAGCATTCTCTGCAGCAATTGAGACAACGGGGTTACCAAAAGTGTCAGCTATAAAATCAGTCCCTATAGACAGGTAAGATGTACTAGTGCTGACTGCAAGATCTGTGAGTCTCTTAATGGTGTTCAAGTCTATCCTGGATATCTCAATGACAACAACTGAACCATCGTCAGACCTTGATGTACTGTTGATGCTGAGAGTGGCGGAGCTGGTTCCAGGTTGTCCATTGTGGAGAGTCAGTGAAGGTGGATTCAAGGTGGATATCACTACTGACTCGGAGAAGAAAAGAGTGAGATTACCACTGTCCATGTCTAGCTCTGACACTCCCTCCACAAGGAAAGGATTTGTTACGTCTTCCTCTATCAATCTTGCTTTCATAGCTTCTACACCAGCCAGTAGACCATTTCCACTGTTATCTTCTGCAGTATACTCTGTCAGTAAGATATATGTATCCATAGCAGATGTCAGTATGCCGTCAGTTACTCTGAGCTGGTTCAGATCTTGTGAGGAGAACATGATATCAATAACAGGGCCATCTCCAGTTGATATAACTGATCCATTCGTTAGAGTGAACTCTACTACTGAGGTGTTGATTGGATGGTTCTGTAGAGTAATGGCTGTCACATTGATTTTGTCATAGACAACAGTTTCAGTGAAGGTAAGGGAGAGGATATCGGTGTTAAGATCAACAGAGAACTCGACTAACTCTGGGTTGGTGGTATCATTCGTAAAGCTTCTGGCATAGTAGGCATGTTCGCGTGCCACTGCTTCGATAGCATTTCCACCCGAATCGTACACAGCTCCTTCTTCAAAGTACAGGTAGGTGCTTGTTTCACTTATAGCCAGCATTCTCAAAGCTTTGATGGCATTAAGATCATCTTGTGTCAGGGTTAGTAGGACCTCTACATCGTGGTCAGCAATACCAGTATTCCCACCGAGATCAGTGTCTGTGATGCTAGCAACTCCACCAGTGAGAGTGTAAGATTGCCCTGTGGAACTACGAGACTCAGCCAGAGTTATTCTACTGGTATTAATAGCAGTGACATTAATAGATTCAGAGAATGTAAAGGTGATTGTGCCATTGTTGAGATCAAACTGAAAGTGTTGGAGTGTGGGGGCATTCAAATCCCGTGTGTGGGCGCCCATTCTTGCACCATCCCGTGGTATACTAACAACGTCATTGCCTGCCATGTCTATTATAGCTCCTTCACGTAGTACAATGTATGTGTCACTGGTTGATGTGGCAAGGTCAGTCAATTCTTGTAGTGCACTCAGATCGTTGAAAGTGAGAGTCATTTCAAACATGACGGCAGTGTAATTTGGATCAGAGCTGCCACCGGCGAGAGTATACCTCTGTGTGGTGGCATTTGAAAACTCTGAGTTTTGCAGTGTGATACCACTCGGATCTAGAGAACTGACATTTACAGCTTCAGAGAAAAGGAAGGTGATAGTTCCAATATCTGCATTGTATGTAAAGTCAACAAGACTCGGCTGCGTGGTGTCATTGATATACTCACTTGCTTGAATTGTTATGGGTATAGCAGGTAGATCAGCTGTATCACGTACAACTATTGCAATTTCAGATACTGAGACATAGGTGTCATTGATATTGGTTGCCAGATCATCTATCATCTTAATACGGTCCAAATCATTCTTTGAAATGTTGAAATTCACATAGAATCCATTTTCACTATCAGAGGTTCCCTGTGTCAGATCAAAGATGGATGAAGGATCTCTCATGGCATTTTGGAATCTCACACCAGCATAAAGGAAGGTGCTTGGACTGACTACATCGTCAAATGTAAGTACAACTTCACCGCTATTCATGTCCAGAGAGAATGATATCAATGTTGGTGGAATCTGGTCTCTCTCATAGTCCAGTGCTTGCAGAGTCCCTCCAATCACTGCATTACCAGATGTGTCATTAACGGCCCCGTCAGTTATGGTGATCCATGATGTGTCTCGACTGTTCAAGAGGTTGTCTGTTTTCTTGATGACAGTGAGATCTTCTCCATCAAACACAATGCTCAAGATGTAAGGAGTCCTAGATGTCAAGACATTGGGATCTGGTACTCCACCAGTGAGAACTCTACTCTCACTCAATCCCATCTCTGTGGACTGAACGGTGAATAGCTCTGGTGTGAAAGAGGATGGCAGTATTGGCTCCGAAAACTCAATTTCAAACAGATTATCTTGTAGTGACACTCTCAAGAACCTTACAATAGTTGGCCGAGTGGAGTCGCTGGTGTATGCTGCAGCCATAGTTGCATTAATTCCATTGGTGCTGGCTTCAATCTCATTTCCATAGGCATCAGATATCATATCTCCTCTGTACGACAACCAGGTTGTTTCCTGATCAGCACCCACCAATAGATTAGCCTTGATATTAGTAACATCCTGTTCGTTCATTATCAATACCAGTTCAGTACCAAGAGTGTCACTAGGTACATTCCCTCCAGCTGTTAGGTTGACAGTAGCTCCATCTGCAGTGAGATTTCCTTGGAGTGTGATGGCACTAGGAGTAAATGTTTGTTCGTCAATAACTTCATCAAATGAAAGTACGAGTCGACCGATGTTCATGTCTAAGGTGAAGTTAAGCAGCACAGGAGGAGTTGTGTCGGGAATGATATTAAGGGGAGTTTCACTTGAAATTAAGGAGATACCGTCGGCCACTTCAACTACATTGTTTCCGAATGGATCCTTTACAAATTCAGATGAGAGACGTACAAAACAGTTCCGAAATATTCTGCATAGATCCCTATTCAGCTTGATAACATTTATATCACTCCTGAGCATTTTGATCGTGACGTGTGTTCCACTCTCGGATATCACTTCACCACCACTGAGAGCTAGTGATATTGAACGCCCACTCTCAGTGAACCAGTCGGTCAGTTCAAGTTGCTCTGGCTTAACTGTGCCACTCAAGACACTTTCTGAGAACTCAAGAGTAAGCTCTCCTTCATCCATATCAATAGTACTGAACCGAGTGAGTTTTGGGTCGACCATATCTTTAGTGTATTCGTCAACTATATCCGGAATGTTATGAGTTACATTGAGTTCATTGCCTGCCGTATCCACAGCAAGTGATGTAGTAAAGTTGATGTAGCAAGAAGTCATACTGTTACAGATTGGTAAGAGGTTAAGTTCATTTATATCTGACTGTTCTAGTTGTATGACAACTTCATGGGTGTTTTCATCGGAGATACTGGCATTTTCAAAGGAGAACTGTTGAGTGGTGTTATCTACACTAAAGAGGAATAGTTGACTGATATTGAAAGTGGCTCTCTCAATAGGCTCATCAAAATACAGAGTTAGTATATTTGAGCTGAGATTGAGATCAAACCGATCAAATGTGAGAGGAGTTGTGTCTGGGGTATAAGTCTCAACTAGTCTTGGTGTACTGATGGGTTGGTTAAGATTGTTGGAGGTGGAAGTGTCTTTAATGAGACCATCAGTGGCTGTGAGATATGTAGTCATGTTGTCCACAGCTAGTGACTGCTGTGACTTTATAGCATTCACATCACCAAAACTAAGATAAATGTGGACTATATGGAAATCAATGATTGAGAACCGATCTTCTTGGACTTGAGAAAGTTCTATGGAGTCACTTCCAATAGACGAATCGCTGTGTAGAGTGATGGCAGAAAGATCAAATGTACTTCTGTTCACTGTTTCTGAGAATCTTAGTGTAAGTGTGTTGGCATCGAGGTCAAGTGAATAACCAAGGAGACGAGGACCAGTTACGTCTGGTAGGAGAGCTGGTATTACAGAATTTTCCTCCGCCATGTTACCATACACATCCCTGAATGTATCATCAGGATATGATACACTGCTGTCATTGGAAGCAACAAATGGATCTGCTTTTAGAGCATTAAGATCTCTCTGATCTAGTGTGACAGCGATTAGTGATGCTGCAGTTCCTGTTGGACTCTGTGTGTGTTGGATTCTGTAGTTCCTTCCGGGAAATGTCTGAGATTCAATTGTGAGGAGGGTTAAGTTAAATGACTCGGGAACAACTGCCTCAGAGAACAAGAATCTCAGAGTACCGGAGTTGAGATCCAGATTGAACTCTGTCATTACAGGAGGTGTCATGTCTTTAATATACCTCTCCACTTGTGTGGCATTGTCAAGTTGCTCTATGTCATTATCACTCATATCTGACACACCACCCTGTGTGATGTTAAGGAAAGTGGTAGCCTTACTTATGGCAACAAACTCATCAATATCCAATCTTTCCTTGTCCTCACTACTGATCTCAATAACTTGAATGTAGTTGTTATAGCTGGAGATTGTCGATGTATTGAGTGCTATGGAGGAATTGATTGAATCATACGAGCTGGAGTCTTGTAGGACAATCTGTGATATTGTCCATGATTCAGAATCAATAACTTCATTGAAAGTCAGTTCAAGGAGCAACTTGTCTAGATCTAAGGTGAAATTGAGTAGTACAGGACCATCAGTATCTGGTGTTAGTGTTTCAGCCATTTTAGCAGTAACATTAGTAATGGGTACCACTGGATTACCAGTTGCATCACTGACAAAATCTTTAGTTATGGAAATGAATGTTGATGGTTCATCAATGGCCACTGAAGTTGCATTCTGTAGCTGGTAAAGATCATCATTTGAGAGTTCTATATAGAGCACATTTAGAATGCTAGAGGCCTGGCCACCAGTGAGTTGGACATAATCACTGGCCATGTTATTGTTAGCATCCAGTATTGTAGCTCCAAGTGGATTGAATGAGTCTGGATCCACATACTCAGTAAAGGTAAGTTCTAGTATACCAGTATTCATGTTCAGTGTATATTCATCCAGCATGGGTTCGGTATCATCATCAAACACTGCTTGTGCTTGTCGTGCATCAAAGTCTGATATCTCAATGGCAGTATTGAAACTCATATCTGTGAATGACTCAATGCCCATACCAAGGTAAGTGTTGTCTGGCCTAATAGCAAGGTTGGATAATGACTTTATGGTGTCAAGATCAGTGCTGGAGAGCAGGATGAAAACTTCTGAAGTGTTACCAGCAGAGCCATTGACCATTCCTCCTGTTAAAGTGTGACTCTCAGCTGCCAGTGTAATGTTAGCTTCTGAAATGAGAGTAAGAGCAGAGTGGTTGAATGAATTGAGCCTGATTGTTTCTGAGAAAGAGAGAAGTAGAACTCCATTGTCTAAATTCAGTGTGTAATAAAGAAGCTCGGGACTGGTAGAATCGTTTGTTAGTTGTCCAACTCTATGTGCAGCAGTCATAGGTAGAACTGTGAGAGGATTGAACGCAGCATCTTCAGCTGTGTCACTTGATGTTGATAGATAAGTTGTAGTTTCTGACACAGCAAGATCAGTCATTCTCTTTATTTCATTCAAGTCACTCACAGTGATGTTAACAATTAGTACACTGACATCTTCAAGTGAGCGCATCACAATACCATCAGTCAGAGTGTAGTAGTCGATTGGATCAGAAACTGACTCACTATTTTGTAGAGTAAGACCACTGATGTTGAACGACTCCAGATTGATTGAGTCAGTGAAGGTAAGGAAAATAGTACCACTATCCATGTCCAGATCAAAGCTAGTTAGGTCGGGAGGTGTTGTATCTACAACCACATTGTTTGCCTGGATTCCGCGACTATCTGTCACAGCAATCAGATCCCTGCCTTCTATATCATCAATTGCAAAAGCAGCCAGTGTTATAAACGTGTCATTTCTGTTACTACCAACTCCAGGTCTTGTCTTGAGTTCAATGAGCTGAAGAGGATCGACCACAACAGTTAGAGTGTAGTTATCATCAGAATAAAACTCTTCTGCCAGGGTGAAAGTGAAACGATTGATTGTGGCTGTGAAATCATCTTGAATGGTGACTGCTCTAATATCAAATGTCTCTGGGTTGATTACATCAGAGAAAGTGAGTCTCAGTGTTCCATTGTTCATGTCCATATCAAATCCACTCAGTTGAGGTGGTGTCACGTCAGGATACACAGCTGATATTTGCTGTTCAGCCATACCAATTGAATTACCAGATGTGTCAGAGATTGCATTAGGTGAGATGATGACACGAGTATTCTCAGTTCCTGTCCCAATATCAGGTGAGAGCTTGAGATTAGCCAGGTCTTCCATGGCTAGTTGAATAGTGAGAACTTTGGTAGCATTTACCATATTAACAGGGTATCCACCACCAGTCAGGTTAAGTATGGTATCAAGGTTACTATTGTTAGCTAGAGCAATACCAAGAAGGTTGAGTGAGCTAACATCTACAGATTCATCAAATGTCAATATAAGCTGTCCGAGGTTCAGATCTAGAGTAGATCCCACTAGTATAGGAGCCATGGTATCCTCGCCAACATCAGTTGAATATAGAGACTCAGAACAGGGTACATCACAGCTTTCTATACCATAGTGATCCTGTACAATTCCTATCATCTCTACACAGAGTCTTGTGTTGTTTGAGTTGGTAAAAACGTCAGGTACGGCTGAATATACACACTCAATGTTGTCAGCAGCTTCAATAGTTACAACAAGGGTCCTTTCTGAAGGATCACTTAATCTGGTGTTGTAGTGGTTGAAATTGATGGAGCAGTTAGTAGTGTTTCCATCATGCAAAAACACGGTGCCTTGTTTTACAGTATATGCATCAATAGCCCTATTAAACACAATGTACAATTCCCTCTCATTCAGATCCAATGAAAAGCTCTCAATGGTATTACATGTTTCTGGAGCTATTACTTCTGAAGCAACAATTGTCCGAGCATTTGTTACCTCATTACCATTGATGTCAGTTATTGAAGAGCTCAACGTCAGGTAGCATGTGGAGCGACTCAAACATATGCTCATTGCTGGAAGTTCAGAAGCATCGTCCAGTCCTAGCTGTATTGTAATATCCTGAGAGATGTTTGTTGTCAAAAGGTATGAATCAATTGGTGAATAGAAGAAATAAGGCTGCTCTCTAAAGCTCTTAAGAATGATAGCACTGTTTATATCAGATGGAGTCAAGTCAACCTGTACTGGCTCATTAAAATGCAAAGTGAGTGTTGAATTCTCTGCATTGAACTCAAACGACAGTAAATAAGGAGCTGTTGTGTCTTCTACGATCCTACCGACCTCTACTGCTTCAGATCTATTGACAGGTATTGCTGGCATATCTACGATATCTCTGACCAGCTCTCCTTCATACTCAATATAGCATGGTTCCGTATCTGTACATAGACTGAGGAGTTTCAAGGCACTAGCGTCTTCGGGCGAGAGGAACAGTGACACAGCATCTGTTAGTTCATTGCTTGTCCTACTGGTCTCATGAAGAGTGTACTGAACTGAAACATTGTTAAAGATTGTGATGAGGGACGGATCAAGTGTAGTAGCATTCACTGTTTCATTAAAGTAAAATATTAGAACGTTGGAATTGGCATCATAGTCAAAGCCAGTAAGAATTGGTCTGTCAATATCAATACCAACATAAGAAGCAGGTAAAGCATTAATAGGTCTGATAGGCTCTATTGCGTTTCCACTGGTGTCCTCTATCATTTGTGCAGTGTGTGTCAGGAAAGTGTTGTTTTCACTTGTCATTAGATCAGTCATTCCTTTGAGAGCATTCTGGTCTGCAAAATTTAGTTCTAGCAAAATTTCATTCTCTTCCACACTGATTGGAGTGCCTCCAGTGAGGACATAGGAACTAGTTGGATAAGAGACATTGTTCTGGAAGGTGATTTGGTCTGGTTCGAAAGTACTCAATCTAACAGACTCAGAGAATGTGAGGAGTACTAGCATTCTGTCAATATGCACCTCATAACTAAGCAGTTCCGGCCGAGTGAAATCAGGAGTGTACTGGCTGACTTGTACTGCTTGACTTGATAGTACAACTGTGGATGGCTTATCGGTTGTACCACGTACGAAATCACTCACAGCAGATACAAATGTAGAGTCTCTATCGATGGCCAGAGACTGATCAGCCTTTATCTGATTGAGATCAAACTCATTTAGCTGTAGTTCAAGAACAAATATGTTGGCTAGAGATCTGTTTCCTTCGGTTAGTGTATAGTTTGAAGTTGAGTATTCCATTTCGTTTTGTATGGTTAGTCTCTCAAACACTGCAGTACTGGCATTGATTGGTTGGTTGAATGTCAACAGAATCTGTCCCACATTGAGGTCTAGGCTAAATGTTGTAAGGACTGGAGCTGTGAGGTCAAGATCATGCCGTGACACCTTCAGAGCATCATTTGGTGTTATATCCGTGCCAGTGATTCCTACAATATCAACAAAGGTAGTATTTGAAATGGTGAGATAGGTGGTGTTGATAGACTCAATCAGAGGCTGAGCCAGTCTGATGTCTATGAAATCAACTTCAGTTACAATGACGTCCAGTATTGATGTGTTTCTAGTTTGATCAAAATATCCTCCAGTTAGAGCGTGAGATGTTGTATCAATTTCCAGTGTATTTGTACTCTGGAGGGTTATCTGACGGATGTCTAGTGTTGCGATGTTGATAGACTCGGAGAAATGAAGGGTGAGTATCAGTGGTAGACGACCATTAATCATTGTAACATCAAATGCTCGTATTCTTGGTGGTGTCACATCCGAAATATACATGCAAACTTCTCTAGCATCACCACTAACAATTGCCTCAACCGGTACACCTGCTGCATCCAAAATAGCTCCATATTCAAGGCTGAGATAAGTGGTTTCAGTACTGATGGCAAGGTTAAGATTCTCCCTGATTGCACTCATGTCAGTGATGCTCAATTGAATGTAAACTTCTATTCCAAAAGTGCTGTTTGAATTGCCTTCAGATAGCTGGACATAGTTGGATGAGCCATTGGATTCTAGGATAGTAATCCTGCTTAGATTGAGAGACAAAGCATTGACAGGTTCATTGAATGTCAGTACAAGACTGTCAGTATTGAAATCTAGCTTGTAGCAGTCTAGTTCAGGTGGTATGGAATCAAATGTATAGTTATCTGTTGGGAGATTCTCAAGAGGGTCCAAGCTATTACCAGCAGTGTCTGTGATAGTGTAAGCAGTCACAGTGATGAATGTTGTATTGTTATCAGCTAGGAGGGATGGAGTTGACTTAATAGCAATGCTGTCTTCCCTACTCAACATCACGGTTATTACAGGCCCAGTGGGCGAGTTTGTAGTGCTGGATCTAAGTGAGATTGCCACAAAGGTTGGGTCTGATTCATTCACGGTGTTTGAGAATGCTATTCCACTGACATTGAGACTAGTCATGAGAACAGTTTCAGAGAAGGTAAGAGTGACTGTATTATCAGACAGGTTGATGCTATAGTCCTCCAGCACAGGACTAGCATCATCACGAGTGTAGTTTGTAGCCTGGAGTGCCATTCCATTGGGTCTCTCTACCAGGAGATTCCCAGCCTGGTCTCTAACACCACCTTCATCTACAATCATAAAAGTATTAGTCCTAGCAGTTGCAACTGAGAGTAATTGTTTGATAGCATTCAGATCATGTGTACTGATGTTTACTACTAGAATATGATCGCCTTCCAGATCAGAAGAGTTTGTCATGACTTCTCCATCTGTTAGTCGGTGGAAAAACGAATCCTGCAAAACATTTCTGGCACTCTGAATGGTAAAGTATGAAATTTCCAGTGTGCTGGAGTTGACTGTTTCAGTGAAAAACAATGTAAGTGTACCAGAATTAAGATCTAGGTTGAATCCCTGAAGCTCAGGAGGAACCATGTCTCGGTTGAAGTCTGAAGCATTGAGTGCTCTAGTGTCAGGGATGCCAAGAGCAGAGTTACCACTGGTGTCTTCTACAAAACCATCATTCACTGTCAGGAAACTGTCGTTACGTGATGTAGCCAGAGTGCTAAGCCTCTTGATCTCATTGAGGTCTTGCAGAGTGAGTTCTATGGCAATAGACACACCAATGTCACTAGGTTCTGGTTCTCCACCAGTGAATGTATACTGTGTAGTAGAGGTCTCATTATCAGGTCCATTCTGAATGGTGATTGCACTAATGTTCAGAGTAGGAACAGACACAACTTCAGAGAACACTAGGTTCAAGGTTTGCTCCGTGAGATCAATACTGAATGCAACCAGTTCAGGCTGGGTGGTATCAGGGGTCACAGTGGAAGCTGGTATTGTATTATCCACTGCAACATCGTTTACTGGATTATCAAAGACATCTCTGAGAGCTGATGGAGATATGAGGATATATGTTGTTGTGTTCACCACAGCAAAGGCATCACGGGCCTTAATGGCATTCAGATCAGTAGAAGAGAGTGAGATGGTGATTGCAAAGTCATTGTCACTGGTTGACATACTAGATGAGGACAGGGTGTAGGTGTTCCTATCCATCATGTTGGTCAAGTTATTGGTCAATGTTATTTGAGGAGCTTGAAGTGAACGAACATCGATTACATCATCAAATGTCAGTTGAAGTTCACCTGTGTTCAAATCAAGGCTAAAGTCTAGCAGAGAAGGTCCTTCATCATCCTCAACTAAATTTTGCACAACAAGGGGATCATCACTGCTTCGTTCGAATGAGGCATACCCTGACAAATCCAGAGCAGCACCAGCCAAAGCTGATATGTATGTATCAAGCATTGATGTAGCAATATCTGAGCTGGTTTTGATGGCAAGTATGTCTTCTGGAGAAAGCATGAATTCAACAATGGTGAAATCAGTAGATGGGTAAGAGGAGTTTGCTTCATTGAGGGTAATGTTATATCCACCCACAGATTGTGATGACTGTAGAGTGAAGTAACTCACATTCACTGGTAACCTAACTGGCTCATCAAATTGTACAGTCAAAGTGTGTTCAACCAAGTTCAGTGACACAAACATACTTAGGCTAGGTTGAGTAATGTCTTCCACAAAGTCTTCCTCAGTCACGGGAATTGGAACATCCAATGCACTGCTCTCCTGTCCATATACATCCTTAGCAACATCCTGTCTGGCAATAATGTAGGTAGAACTAGCATTTACTCCAATACACTGGTTGTAATCAGTAGTTGATTCGAGACAGGCCTCTCTGATGTTGTTGAGAGCAGCCTCGGTTAGTTCAAACTCAAGATTTGATGTCACACCTGAGCCCAATACATCAGCATCATCTCTTCTCAGGGTATAGGAAAAGGTAGAGTTTAGGTCAGAGACAAAAGTGATAGTAGTCGGATCGAATGTTGTCGATTCAACACCCTCTGAGAACACAATAGTGACAATACCAGTATTTATATCCATACCAAAGCTCTGAATGGTAGGAGGTGATGTATCAAAAATTATGTTTCCAACCATGAAATTGTCTGTCACTAGGAGTTGGTTGTCTGTTAGATCTCTGGCAAAGTTTTGAGTGATGTTGAGATAGCATATAAACACAACAGAACAGAGACCCTGTACAAGATTGATACTAGTCAAGTCTTCACTCGTCAGTTGGAAATCATACGTTGTTCCATCTACATTCACTACTGACCCACCAGTCAAGGTCAGACTTTCGGTGAAAGATTGTACTTCCTCTGTGTTCTGCAAAGTCAGACTTTGGTATTGTATAGAGTCAGCATCAACTGAAATTGCTTCGGAAAAACTGATTCTCAAGATACCAGAATCAAGATCAAGAAGGTCAAATCGCGTCACCTCTGGTCTCACAAGATCTATGATGAATTGCGTCACTTGTGTAAAGGCAGCGTCATCAGTGAACTCATTCCCAGCAGTGTCTTGTATGAGGCCCATTTCTCCCCTCACATAGCATGTTGTTCTGTCTCGACACAATCCGCTGGTACGAAGTAAACTCAGTTGGACTGCATCTTCTTCATTCCACGTCACATTGATACGATGAGGACCATCTTCACCTATTGTACCTCCTGTCAATTGGTAGTAGATGGTGGAGTTATCAAAGTTGGGTTCGCTAGAGAAAGTCAATAGGCTGACATTGAACGTGGTGGCATTTATGGGCTCATTGAATATGACAATCATAGAGTTTTGCTGTAGATTGAAAACCAGTCCACTCAATTCAGGAGAAGAATTATCTGGATTGACTCGTACGGCTTGAAGAGCAGCTTGTGGAGAAACTTCAATAGAGCCAAATCCATTCAAATCTACAAATGCTCCATCAGCGACAGAGATAAATGTTGTGGAGCTATTCTGTCCAATGGTAAGATTCATCTGAAGCTCCATTACATCATATGGACTTAGTAGAAGTGATACAATTCTTTCATTATCCTCTGGACCAGTAACACTGCTCAGTTGTAAAGTAACTGTTGCATTTGAGATAGAATTCTGTAGAGTTATATCTGAGGCTTCAATAGATGACGTGTCAATTGTCTCACTAAATGTAAGGATTAGAGTGTTTGTACTGAAATCAAGTTGGAATGATCTCAAAATTGGTCGAGACATGTCACCCAAGACTGCAGTTGCATTCACTGGCATCAGAGTCTCCAAGGAACCCAGCCCATACACATCACTAACAGCATTCTCTTCCAAATGTATGTAAGTATTAGTTGTATCAGTGACCAGACTTTCTAGTTCATTGATAGTGGTGGCATCATCTGGACCTAGTTGAATGATGAGTTCTGTACCTGGTGTAGAGATAGCAGTAGAGTCATTCAACACTATATATTCTGTTGGAACGATGCTGTTCTGGAGGGTGATGAGACCCACCTGAGTGCTTTCTGGGTCAACCGACTCTGAGAATGTCAATATGATGTTGCTAGCATTTAAGTCGACAGAGAATGACACCAACATTGGTGGTTCAGTATCAGGACCTATTTCATTCACCGGAGCTGTGAGCTGATCATTCTCATTGTCACTAATATCAGATAGTGCTCCAGGGGCCAGGACAATGAAAGTACTATTGAACTGCCCGAAACCTTCGGAAGCAGTGAGAGCATCTAGGTCACTTTTACTGAGTCGAATCTCATATGAGTAGTCATCAATCACAAGTAGTTCACTTGACAACAAAGATACTGATGTTGTTGCATCAAACTCGGCATTCTGGAAGCTAATAAACGATACATTTGGTGTAGCAGTATCAATAGGTTCATCAAATTCAACTATGATGGATCCTGTAGTGAGGTTGAGTGCAAAATCAATCACCTGAGGTCCAGCTTGGTCATCCTCAAATACATTTACCTCTTGTGCCATTTCAGGAGAGATTGCAGGTGCAAACAGACCACTGTAGTCGGATATAAAGGTGGTGTTGATTGACAGGTATGTTGAAGTGGAGTTGAAGAGACTAGTTTGTTTGATGGTTCGCAAATCTTCCACTGACAACTCTAGAGCTACGACCTGAGGACTGACAAATGTTGGCATGCCACCAGTTAGGGTAAATGATTTGCCACCTTCACTGGAGTTGCTAAACTGTTGGATAGTCAGCTCTGTGGGATTCAAACTAGAAGGATCGACAGCTGCTGAGAATGTCAGTGTGATAGTATCTGAGCTAAGGCTGAAGTCGTAGTGTACAAGGTTTGGTGCTACAGAGAGCACATTTACACTACTTGCCTGGAGAGCATTAGACGCTGGTATATCTACAACTCTGTTTCCACTAGTGTCACGGAATCCATAACTCTGTAACGACAAGAAAGTGTTGTTAGTGGATGTTCCAATAGAGTCTGTTGATGTGATATAGAGGAATTGAGTGTCCAGTATACCCAGTGTTAGCTTATCACTGTTCCTGGTTGTAGCTAGCACAGCTGATTGAAGAACAACACTGGCTGTCACATTATCTCCTTCAGAGTTCTGAAGAGTGATGGCAGCTGGATTGATGGTTGTGTAGTCAACTGTTTCAGAGAATGTTAGAGTCATTGTTCCCAAATTGAGATCGAGTTCAAAACTCTGCAGAATTGGCTTGATGTTATCAGGTATTAGATTATTGGCTTGTCTGGCATCGAAAGGTGAAATCTCAGGGAGAAGGTTGTTGGCACTGTCTGTTATTGACCCACTTATGATTGAGATAAAAGTGTCATTAATGGTAGATCCAGCGCGTAGCAGTGATTTGACATTGTTAAAATCTTCAAATGAGAATAAAACTTCAATTATGGCACCATTTGTGCTTCTAGTGAAGGTAGTTGTGTTAGTAATGGTGTAGCTGAGACCATCTGAAATATTAGCTCTTGTCTGCACAGTTATACCTCTGACATCAAGTGTATCTGGGTTGATAACATCATTGAATGATAGAATCATATTACCAGCGTTCACATCCAGATCAAAGCTTTCTAAAAGTGGTGGAGTGGTGTCAGACTCCACATCAGAGGCTTGTAGAGCTTTGCCATCAGTCAAGGGCAGATTATCTTCTCCGTACGCATCATCAACCGTGTCTCCTTGAATCGTGATGTAAGTCTCGTTCAGGCTGTTCCCTATCTCTCCAGAAAACTTGATTCCTTCTAAGTCTTGGTTTAGCACAATTGAGAGCATATGACCACTTTGTGTGTTGGTAATGCTGGCATTTGTCAATCTGTAGTATCTTCCATTAGCTCTGGTGTCATCAGACTGCAGGACAATGCCATACGGATTAAAGGTGGAAGAATCAACAACATCATTGAAAGTTAAATCAAGAACTCCAGTAACCATGTCCAATGTGAATTCTATCAGTTCAACACTAGTTGTATCAATTACAACATTTGTAACTCGTACAGGACCTATGACATTGTTGGAATTTCCAGACGTGTCTCTGATTCTATTGGCAAAGATTCTGATGAATGTGTTTCTATCAGACGTAGCGACACCAACTGTTGTCTTGAGATTGATGAGGTCAGTGTCACTGAGGGCCAGAGTGAGAGTGTGAACAGATATAATTTGACTTGTAACTAGTTCAGCTTGTGTAAGGAACACAGAAGGATTACCAGAGAGTGATCCGGCAATTGATATTCCTGCAATGTCAAATCCATTAGGGTAAGAGACTGGTTCATTGAAAGTCAGAGAGATCGTGTCGGTGTTGAGGTCTAGAGTTGAGCCAATGAGAAGTGGTCCACTATCATCTCGTCTGAATTCTCCACTCGTAGCATTGACTGCAGAGATCTCCATCACTGGGTTTGGCTGCAGTGCAAGATCCTGGATAGTTGTCTCATTCACAGCAATGTATACACCGCTCCCTGAGGTCACAAAGTCGTACGTCTTCAAGGAATTGGAGTCAGTTGAGGAGAGATCAACTGTGATTGTACTACTTGGAGAGCTGCTAGTGGTACTGTATATTAGAGTGTAGGACATTGTACCGTTTGGTTCATTCAGAATGGTAATGCCACTGGCTGTAAAGGAGGATGGATCCACTACCTCAGAAAATGACAGTACTAGAGAGTCTGAATCAAGATCAAGTGTGAAATCAAGAAGTTCAGGTGGAGTGACATCAGTGGTGAAAATTGCAACAACAAGATCAGGATCCTCTGGTGTTTCATCAATTCCATTCTCTGCTGGGTCTTTCACAGCATCATCAGCAAGATGAATGTAGCAATTACCTCTCCATGTGCAGAGTTGTTGGTCAATCTGAATGGCTGCCAGATCAGTTGATGTGAGCTGAATTACCAGGGTGTTTCCAATGCTCTCGGCATCACCGCCACTCAGAACATGGGAACTCAAGCTATCCTGACTTGAGAAGAGAGACCTGAGTGTAAAGCCATTATGATCAAATGTTGATGCATTGATAGGTTCATCAAACTGTAAGGTGATGGTGCCACTTGCAATGTTAAACTCATTGAAACTTGTGAGCCTTGGAGAAACACTATCAGGTGTATAATTGTCAACCTCTACACTGCTGTTCCTTGCCGTGTTGTTAAAGACATCAGCAAATGCTCTGTCCTTGTAATAGAGGAAGCATGTGGGTCCAGTGTCACACACAGGAGAGCTCTTGATGGCATCAATGTCCTCAGGTTCAAGTCTGACTAGCACAGAGGAAACCTGGCCCCGGAGAGAAACAGAACTATACTGAAGTGTGTAGTTTGCAGTGGGATCATTTGATCTGTCTTGAAGTCTGAAACTAGATAGAGAAAATGAATCGGCTTCGATGAGTGTGTCAAACACAATCAAGAATTGTCCACTGTTAAGATCAAAATCAAATTCTGCTACTGACGGTGGTTGTATGCCACTAATAACACTATCAGCTTGACGTGCTTGATTAGATGGTACAGAAACCAGATAATTCATATCTCTGTCCCTAGCAGAATTGCTGGCAATAGAGAGGTAGGTGTTACCAATTTCTGTAGCAATACTTGTATCAGATATTATGGCATTACGAGTGGTGAAACTAAGATTGATTACAATCTCAGCAGAATTCTCTGTGATCTGTGCAGCAGAGGAGAAATTATAGAAAGATGTTGGATTTGACATGGCATTTTGAAGAATGAACTGGTCCAACTGCAGACTTGAAGCAAGCAATGGTTTTGAAAAGGATAGAACAATATATTGTCCTGGCGATAGATCCACAGTGAACCCCTCGAGCTCCGGAGCATCTGTTGGAGCTGCAATGAACTCTGTTGGTGTTAGCGCTGCAGTCGATGGAAGCTCAAAACTTTTGTGACCATTCAGATCTTCTATCAAACCTTCCCCGGCTGAGATATATGAGGTAGATAAGTCAGAACCAAGGCTGTCAACAGAGAGAATGCCGTTGATGTCATTCTGACTGGCAAAGAAATATACCGTGTTGTTGCTGTCTGTTGGTATGGCAGTGGTTTCTCCAAAGGTGTATGAGTTGACAGAAGATGTCTCTGAATTCTGAAGTACTAGCTGTGTGGCATCAAAAGTGGTGGCATTGATTGCTTGAGAGAATACAAGTGTGATGTTGCCAGTGTCCAGGTTGATCGTGGCGTTAATCAAAGATGGAGGAAGCATATCAACAAGAGGTGGTTTGACTTGTTGAATTGGTGCAGATATGATCTGGACTCCTGAGGCATCAGACACAGCTCCATCTTCCAGTTCAAGATAGGTTGAATCGGTACTAGTTCCAAGACCATCAACCTCAGATATTCTCTGCAGATCCTGGTTTGTCAACATGATGGGAACCACACTAGAGTATTCATCAGGTAATAAACTGGTTGAAAGGGTCAAAGTTGTGGCAGTCACATCCAAGGAGTTTCTTAGAACAATGCTATCCAACATAATAGATGATGGATTGATGGGTTCGTTGAATACTAACACGAGAGACACAGGAGCTCTTCCTTCAGTAGTGTATTGGAAGGAGAAAGAGAGGAAGAGTGGTGGAGTGATGTCTGGAATTATTTCATCTACTTCAGATACTGTCTGCTCTATGAGATTATTTCTAAGATCACTCAGTGATCCATCTTCTAGTACAATGTAGGTATCTTCTCTATCAAGACCAATGTTTCCAAGTCCCTTCAGTCTCAGTAGATCTTCAATACTGAGGGCTATAGAGAGCACTGAGGCGTTGGACGATACATTTGCTGTTGATATCTCAAATGTTACTGAAGGAACTGATGGGTCTTGAAGTGAGATTAGACTTAGATTCACACTTTGTACACTGATTGATTCAGAGAATGTCAGTTGTAGGACACCATTATCCATATTGATAGTCCATTCCACTAGAGATGGCGAGGTGTTGTCTTCTATCAAGGTTGGTATGATACCATCCACTGCATTGGAGTTTTGGTTGTCTACATCACTTACTAATCCGGCTGTTATATTCAGAGCTAACTCTTCAATACCAGTAGACACTACTGTGTTGAGATCTCTCAAAGGTAGGATCAGCTCAAGAACACGGCCGTCATGAGTTGTGTTTATTCGTGTGGTATCATCGAGTGTGACAATGATGGAGTTAGTATTAGCATCTAGAATTGATACGGTTGTTCTGTCCACAGCAGAAAATGTGGTGGAGTATTCATCAAAGGTGAACGAAAGGGAGCCAGTGTTCAGATCCAGTTGTGATGAGACTATCTCTGGTCCAGCGTCATCAGCTATTATATTATCAACCGGTTCATCTCTCACATCCATTGGTATATTATCCGAGAGTGGAAAACCGGCATAGTCAACAATACCAGATAGGTTTACCCTTACATAGGTATTAGATGATGAAGTTCCTATTGCCGTGTTTGCCTTTATTAAATTCAGATCAATATCGGAGAGCTCAATCACTATAGTTGAAGATCCAGTGTCTACACGTAGAACTGGTGGTTCCTGAAGATCAATTGGAGGTGCTACGTTATTGTGAAGTTCAAATTGTTGGTGTAGGTTATTGGTAATCACAGGCTCTGAGAATTCAAATTGAATCTCTCCCTCATCAAGATCAAGAGTGATATTAATCAGGGAAGGTGAGTTGGTGTCTGGCTTGAGAAGAGATGCCTTTAGAGCCTCATCTCGTGGAATGGGTATTACTGAATTATTTCCTGTATCTCTCAGCCCTCCATCTTCCACAGATATATAGGTGTTGTTTTCGTCTGTAGCAAGAAGTACCTGCATCTTTATAGCATTGACATCATAGTCTGTGAGATTCACAATGATCAATGTGTATAGTTCTTCAGAGCGATATGCAGTTCCACTAGTCAATGTGTAGTAGTGTGATGACAAACTGGTGAGGTTCTTGGCAGTCTGCAGTGTGAATTTCTCGGGTAAAAATGTGCCAGGCTCCATAATCTCAGAGAAATACAGTTCCAGGGTGGCGTTCTCAATACAGAGGTTGAAACTGAGAAGAGTTGGTGGAATTCTGTCAGGAATGAACTCAGTCACACGTGCCGCTGGGACACCGACTCTCGTCACACCATTCCTATCATCATCATCTACAAGATCTCTAGTAAACTGGATGAATGTGTTAGTGTCTGATGTAGCTAGGCCACTTCTGAGTCGGAGCTGTTCAATATCCGTGCTGAAAAGTGAAATTTCAATGATTTGGCCATCACTGCTATTAGTACTTCCTCCGCTGAGTTGGTAGGTGTTTGAAGGATCATTAGCAAGATCATTACTCACAAGTGTAATCTCTTCTACTCTGAGTGAGGATACAATCACGACATCATCAAAAGTTAGTGTCAGTGAGCTTGTGTTCATGTTAAGGGTGAAATCCCTTAGAATAGCCGGAGATGTATCAGTCACGACTCCAAAGGTTTCTAGTTGGAATCTGTTTGGCGTTTCAAGGACTAAATTGCCAGAGAAATCAGAAATAGCACCCCTCTGCAGGGTAATGTAGGTATCTAGATGTGATGTTGCGATGGAATTGTTTTCATTTTGAAGAACCAGAATATCTTCAGCAGCTAAGTTGATGATAATAGTGATGAGTGAGTCCGTGTCTACTTCAGCTGTTCCCCCAGTGAATACATGAGTAAAGCCATCACCATCCATAAACCTGGAATGCAGAGCTAACAAGCTGGGCTCAAAGGTGTCTGGATCAACAGGTTCTGAAAACACCAGTGTTAGTGTATTACTGGCAAAATTCAGCTCTGTGAATTCATTCAGTTCTGGTGAAGTATTGTCTTGAATCACCATTGTAGCTTGCAGTGCATCTGCATCAAGCCGCTCCTGGGCATTATTTTCACTCATGTCTCTAAAAGCTTCTGAAGTGTATGTTATGTAAGTATTGTTTTCATCCTTAGCTAATCCAGCTGTTCCCTTCAACTGAAGGACATCTAATTCATTAAGTTCCACAGTTAATGAGGTATCCATTAAAAGCACAGGATCTGTTGTTTCTTCTAGGCGATAGCTGATGGTAGCGTTTCTGGAATTTTGTATTGTAATTCTACTGGGTATCATAATCCTGATTGGTTCATCAAATGTAAATGATATTTCACTCTGTTCCAGATTCATCGAAAAACTGACAATATGAGGTCCTGTCTGATCAGGTGTGAACATCATTGTGGTTACTCTCGCAAAATCAAACTCCATTAGGAACTCTTCAACTGAATTGCCGGCATAGTCGGTTAGGAAAGACCTAGAAAACTGAGGTATACAGTTTGCATACAATGTACACAACTGTGAATCAGCTTTGATTCGGTTGAGATCATCAGTGGTTAGTCTGAATTGGAACTGCGTGGTTGTGCTATCTAATACTTCACCACCTGTTAGGAAGAGATGTGGGGCTAGGCCAAATGAGAAGGCAAAGCCAAACTCTGTAAACTGTACAGAGCCACCATACATAGTCTCAGAAAATTCCAATGTCACAGTTCCAGAATTAAGATCAAACTGAACATATTGTACGTATGTTGGATCTTCAAAGTCAGTTCCAATCTCACTAGCTCTTATTGCATTGGTTATAAGTCTTTCCGGAGCAGCATTACCAAGTTCATCTGATGCGACACCCTCTGTGTGAGATAAGTAGCACTCACGTGTGGAATTACAAATCTCCTGGCCTTTAATAGCATTTAGGTCGTCTTCTGTTAAATCAATCATCACATATAGACCATTGCTGTGTAGTACAGGAGTGTTGTCAGTAGTCAGAGTGTGGTTACCACTAAATGTAGTCTGGTTTCCACTGAGTGTAATCACAGTAGCATTGAAAGAGTCTATTGTAACAACTTCATCAAAGTGAATGGTGAGGTTTCCATCGTTCATGTCAAGAGTGAACGCAACAACCAAAGGTCCTCTGTTGTCAGGCACAATGTAATACGCAGCCATTGGCATGTTGGAACTGATAGCTTGCAGTTGGTTATTGGAGGTATCCTCTGCAGCAAATGATGATATACTGAGGTAAGTATTTGTCCTGCTTGATCCAAAAGTGCCGAGTTGTGCTTGGCTCTTCAAGAACGTGTTGTCAACTGCTGTGAAAGTGACATTGATGATTGCTGCATGTACTCTGGGATAGGAACCCCCAGAGAGATTAAAAGATTCTCCAGTTCCATTGAACAGTGATGACAAACGAATCATTGTTGGATCAAATGTTGTGATGTTTACGGCTTCAGAAAAGGTTAGTGAGAGAACAGATGTGGACAGGTTGATGCCAAATTGCAACAGAGTTGGCCGACTGTTGTCTGGGAGAACAGTTTCAGCTTTAATAGCCGCACCACCTTCGGCCGTTTCAATAGGGTTTCCAGCGAAATCAGATATGAATGTTGAGTCAATAGCAATGTAAGCATTATCTTCTGTGGTAGCTAGGTCTGAGTTGGCCTTTATTTCAATTGCATCATTTCCAATTAAATGAATGTCCACTATCTTTCCCCTGGTTGTGTACACACTACTAGAATTAGTCAGTATGTGATAATGGGATGGATTCAGAGTGTTCATGTTTTGAAGAGTAAGCCCAGAAAACTGAATGGTGGAAGTGTCTACAACTTCACTGAATGTAAGACTCAGGATTTCGCTGCTCAGGTCAAGACTAAATTCTTGTAGAGATGGTGGAATTGTATCTGGTGATATATCACCGCTGACTTCATATTCTCCAGTTGTTGTAACTTCATTATTGAAGTCATCCACTGCTGAACCATTGAGTAGTGCAATTACAGTGTTGGTGAGAAATCCTGGATTTGATTTAATTCCATCCTGATCAGCATCTTCTAATGTCACAGATACAATGTTTTCAGAATATGTTCCGGTACTGGTGAGAGTGTAGTTGGCTGTAGACTCTGAATCTCTGAATTGAATGAGAGTTGTTACGACATCTGCTAGTCTCTCATCAAAGGTCAACACAAGAGTGTTTGCAGTAAGGTTCAAAGAAAATGATGTTATACCAGGTGGATCATTGTCTTCACTGAATGTTTTCACTATTTTGGCGTTATCAGACGGTATTACACTAGATTCTCTGTCTCCTATTACACTTCTGGTAGCTCCACTCTCTATACTTATAAATGTAGTGCTCTCTGATACAGCTATAGGGCTATCTTTCAACATTGTGCTATCACTGTATGTTAGTGTTATGTCAATGACCGAACCATCACTGCCTTCAATTGTATTCTCTGTAGATAGTGTAAGAGTATTACTAGGTGAGCTCATTGCATCCTGCAGTGTTATCTTGTCAAGTTCTAGAATACCAACATACACTGGTTTAGACCAGGAGAGGACCAGTAGTGATTGACCAAGATCTAAGTCAAATGCCTCAAGAACTGGTGGATTCATCTCTGGAATAACCTGCGATGCCATCAATCCAGAGGTACTACTCCTCTGTCGCACTAAATTACCAGAAAGATCACGGACAGAAAAAAGGGTGAGTGCGAGGAAGGTATTGGTTATCATGCTGCCAAAAGAGCCGGAAAACTCTCTCTGAGTATCAATCGGGAGTCGAAGTTGTAGTATATCACTGTTTGCTTCCTCCACTAGAACACTACCAGATAGTGTAACTGATTCAGTGAGTCCTTCATTGCTATTAGCTCTACTCTGCAAAGTGAACTGTGTTGTCTCAAGTGTGGACACATCCACATATTCATCAAATGTCAGTGATATTATACCACTATCCAGGTCAAGAATAAAGCTATCCAAATTTGGTGCAAGAGTATCACTAATAAAGTTATCAACTATCTTGGCTTCGCCATCTAGAATGGGAACCAGTGATATAAGTGATATGTCAGTTAGAGCTGCTGCACTTGCTGTCAAGAATATTGTCGAGGCTGTTGCAAAGCCCTCAGTAGATTTTATTCCATTCAAGTCAGTGTCGGAGAGAGTTACTGTGAGTACATCTTGTGCCACTGAAACAGTGCTAGTGTCTGTGAGACGATATACTCTGCCTGGAGTTGCCAGCCGCTTGTCCTGGAGTACTATAGCAGTTAAATTGACCGAGTCTTCATCAATAAAGTCATTCAGGTATATTACTAGCTCTCCTTCGTCCAAATCTAAGTCAAAGCTATCTATCATTGGTGGTTGACTGTCAAACAGAACATTTGCAGCTTGTAGAGCTTTTCCATCAGTTATAGCTGCATTATCCATATCAGATGGTGAATCAATAGTACTAGCAAGCATTGTGATGTAAGTATTGCTCCTCATAGTTCCAAGATTGGTGTTCTCACGAATTGCTTGAGCATCAGTAGACAAGCTTATATTCAGGAAGAATCCAGCACTAGATGTCAGACGAGAACTGGCAGAGGTCAGAGTATAGTGAGAGGAATCAGCCCTATATTGACTACCCTGCAGTGTAATACCAGTTGCCTCAAATGTCAATGGATCAATCACATCATTGAAGGTGAGTTCAAGGCTGTCACTCTGCAGGTTGAGTATAAAGCTGACAAGAAGTGGATTCGTTGTATCAGGCTGTATGTTGGTTGCAGAGAGTGTCATAACCTGTAAGAGTGTGTTACTACTGAAGTCAGTAAGAGAGCCTGCACTCAGTATGAGGTGGGTGTTGGAAGAATCAGTACCAAAGTTGGAATTGGACTTCAATGAAACAATATTATTTGGTGTCAAACTCATGGTTATGGTCACTGTGCTGCTGACTACATTGCTTGTAACATTGACTCCATCTAGGGATGTAACTTGTATGTTAGATGATATACCTAGTGAAATATCTGCAAAGTTTATTGCAGTGATGTTGACTGGCTCATTAAGAACAATTTGGATGGTGTCTTTATTGAGGTCGAGATTGAATTCCTGAATGACTGGTGGAGTTTCGTCACCAATAAATCCCTGCACCCCCAGAGCCTCAGTTTCAGATATTTCTCTCACTTGATTAGGAACTAATGCTAGATCACGAGTGGTGTTATCTGAGATTGATATAAATGTATCTCTGTCACTAGTTCCAATTTGCGAGTCCTTGATTTGATTTAGATCATAATCTGATATTTGGACTAGAATTTCTATCCCATTGTCACTTGAAGTTATGCTGGATGATGTAAGCTGGTAGCTGGAGTTAGGATAAGATGAAGAGTCTTGAAGTGTGATGCCCTCTGTGTCAAAAACATCTGCCGACACTGGTTCAGAGAATGTCAGGGTCAGTTCTCCACTGTCAACATCAAAAGTGAAGTTGTTGAGGGATGGTCGAATATCATCAAAAACAAACTGGTCAACTAGTATACCGTTAGAGTATGGTAATAGATTATTTCCAGCTATGTCAGTCAAGGTGGTATCCTCCAGAGCTATGTAGCAGCTACCTCTCGATGTACACAAGAATGGATTTAAACGAATGTTTGCCATATCTTCACCGGTTAGTGTCAGAGTTATAGTTGGAGCACTCTCTGTAACTCTACCTCCAGTCAGAACATATATAGAAACATCTTGTCCGGATGAGAAAGACTGTAGGGTCACAGTCATAGGATCAAATGAACTCGAGAGAATAGTCTCAGTGAAGGTGAGATTTAGTATTCCTGTTGCTCTACTAAACACATTGAAACTTGCTAGTCTTGGTCTGATGGTATCGGCAGTATATTCTGATGGTGATATTCCTGTTGTGATATTTTCCGCCTCTTCACCAAATGTATCAGCAATTGCTCCATCAGCATATGTTAAAAAGCATGTTGAATTCACTGTGCAGATATTAAGAGCCTTTATCATATTGAGATCATCATCTCCTATAGCAACAGTAATGCTGGTGAAATCAGTCACTCTAATAAGCTCTGAGTCATCAGTCAGGGAGTGGTAAGATGAAGGTGCTGTGGCTGTGTTTTGTAGAGTAAATGCTGTGGTCTGAAATGTTGCACCATCAATTGGTTCATCAGCTATAAGAACCAGACGTCCACTATCCATGTCAATGGTGAATTGTACAAACGATGGTGGAAGAGTGTCAGGTGTAAATTTACTGGCTTGGAGAGCTTGCTCTCTAGACCGTCCAAGAACGTCTCTTCTATCTGCGTCTTTTACTGCACCTTCACTTAGACGGATGTAGGTATTATCAATTGTTGTTGCAAGGTCTGGTAGCTGTTGAATACTAGCCTTGTCAGCTATTGAGATCAGAATCTCAATCACAGGACCATCACCAGATAGCACCGTCCACTGAGTGAATTGAAATTCAACTGCAGACGTACTAGCCTCACTGAGAAGGAAGAAACTACTAATCTCTAATGTATCAACAAGGACTGTCTCGGAGAATGTCAAGATCATAGGTTCAGTTCCACTCAGACTCAGTTCAAATCCAATAAGGGATGGTGGGTTCAGGTCGCCAGTATAGTTAACCACTTGTTGAGCTGCAGATGATGGTATTGGTAGTACATGGAGACCACCTAGATCACTAGCCAAGCCTCTTGTCAGAGACACATAGGTATCTTGGTCATCAGTGCCAACATCAGTTAGAGCCTGGATATTGTTGATATCAGTAGAACTCAGGTTTGCCACGAATGTAGTATTAGTAAGTCTTATGACTGTTCCGCTGGTGAGTGTATAGTTATTTCCACCAGTTCGAGACTCTTGAATGGTGATTGTAGAGAGATTGAAAGAGTCTACTAGGACCTCTTCCGAGAATGTTAGAGTCATTGCACCAGTATTGAGGTTCAGGTTGAAATTCTCAAGCGTTGGTGGGAAGAGTTCACCAGGCTCATTGGATGATTGGATAGGGCCTGCAACGGACACTACCATTAATCCTTGGGTATCCATTGCTACATCTTCAGACCACGTTGTGATGTAAGTTGAATTTCTAGTTCGTCCTAGACGTTGCAGGTTGTTTAATATGAATCTCAAATCAGAGTTATCTCCATCGTCACTCAGTGGTATAGTGATGACTTCACTGTTTACTGGAATTGGTGAACTGGTGCGCAGTATGTAATCTTCACCCATGAGATCACTAAGCTCGATCATTGATACATCGACAGAACTATAGTCTATTACTTCAGTGAAGGTCAGAGATAGTGATACACGTCCATTGAGAGCTCCAAAGGTAAATGACACAAACTCAGGAGGCATACTGTCAGCCACAAAATTATTAACTATCTCTATGTCACTTCCCAATGTTGCTAGTGCTGGATTAGAGAAAAGATCTGTCACTAGTTCACTTGTAGTTCTCAGATAGGTATTGGTGTCATCTGTCGCGAGGCCTGTTACAGCCTTGATACCACTAATATCTATTGCTCCAATTCGTACTTCAACTGATCTTGGACCTGTTAGCACAAATGTAGAGTTTGACGTGAGAGAATAGCTACTTGATGCAACACGATCATCTTGGAGAATTAGCCCTGCTGGATTGAAGTCCTGTATTCTAATAGATTCACTGAAGTTAAGCTCCATTATTCCAGTATTCATATCAAGATTAAATGAATCAACATATGGAGGTGTTTGGTCAGGAACGAACTGACTCGACAGTGTTAATTCTAGTGGAGAGTTTCCTATGGCTGGATTAGTGAAGATGTCAGATACGAATGATGATGTGTAGTATACCGTATCCAGAGTTTCACCATTGACAAATGTCAGTAATTCTGTGAGCTCATCAACAGAGAGTGTTACAGTGATATCGTTGTCATCCTGTTGGGAATATGTTGCACTGTCTGATATAGCAAACACGAGGCTGCTGTTGCTAGGCAGAGGAATTGAGAGTGCAGTAACGGAGACAGTGGATTCATCTACAGGTTCATCAAATGTGAAAGAGAATATACCACCATCAAGATCAATGGTGTATGATTCTATTGCTGGTCCTGTTGTATCATCAATGATGTTGACCTGCACTGCACTTCCATTGGACACACCCACCAAGTAATGGTTGTTACTATCAGCAGTAATAGCAAAATCAAATGCTGCAAAAGTTGTATCTTCCTCTCCCAGTAGATTGTGTAGCTTAAGGGCTATGAGGTCAGTTGGTGTCAGGGCAAATCGAATGTTGCTGGAGAGATTATTCAAGGCATTAGTAGTGTTTGGTGTTAGTGATGAGAAATGGAAGACACTGCTGTCATCATATACAGTCATCGCTGTTTGCAGTGCAATGCTGGAGGAATCAAAGATGTCAGCTCGGACAACTTCAGTGAAGTCCATTATGATCACCCCATCATCTAGATCCAGAGTAAACTGGCTAATTCTAGGTGCTATCAGATCACTTCCAAAGTCATCTGTATTGAGGGCCTCCATACCAGTTGGTGTCACACCATTTCCACCGAAATCAGAAATGGCTAAAGAGTCAAGTGAGACGAATACATTGGTAACTGAAGTAGCCAGTTCAACCATCTGTTTTATTCTATTCAGATCATAGGCTGTGAGTTGGATGTCAGTGAGGTAGATGGACTCATCAGACTGTGAGGCTGTACCACCTGAGAGTGTTACAGCAGATATACCCAGGCCTGTAGCATTTGGAGAGTTTTGGAGTGTAATGCCTGTTCCATTGTATGAGGCAGGATCTAGTGGTTCATCAGCCAGGAGAGTCAGTATTTCAGTAGTGAGATTAAGACTAAACGCTGTGACATTGGGAGATGTGATATCGGGAATAAAGCTTGTGACTGGTACAGCTGACGTGGCTGATACTGTTGCACCATCAGGATCTCTAGTCACACTGCCAGTTGAAGTGATGTAAGTATCCGCCATGGAGGTTGCCAGTCCAATTCTGTGCTTGAGTTGTAACAGATCGGCCTCTGTGATAGTTGCTGGGATAATGAAACCAAGGGTCTCATTTGAGAGACTAACTCCCCCAGTCAGAGTATAAGTCACTGTAGGGAAACTAACCCTGTTCTGGAATGTCACACCAGTTGGGAAATATTGCATTGGCCTGATAATATCATCATAGGTCAGTGTTAGCAGGCTCTCCTCCATGTTTAGTTCGTATTCAGAGAGACGCGGTGGGAAATTATCCTGTTGAACGCTAACAGCCTGGGCAGCATTAGTGGTGGGAACTTCACTGACTGGATTTCCTGCTGTGTCCTTGAATGCTGTTGGTCCAAATGCCACGAATGTATGGCTTATATCAGCACCCAAAATATCCATCTGCTTAAGGGTGAATTGATCTTCCAGTGAGAGGGTTAGCACAAGAATGGTCAGATCTACGGGTGCTAGTTCAGATTCACCACCATCCAGCTGTAGAGCATGTCCTCCTCCACTTTGTACAGACTGCAGTATAATGTCACTATAGTTAACACTGATCACACTGATTGGTTCAGAGAATCTCAGTGAGAGTTGGGAAGTCTCGCGATCAAACGAGAGGAAGGAAGTGAAAGTAGGGTCAGTGGTGTCAACTGCAAAGTTATTAACTAGAAGTGCGTTCACTCCATCCTGTCTTTCAAAGGCACTGTTGTCAGTCACATCTTCAGCAAGTGATGGGGTGTTGGTGAGGTAAGTTGTAGACGATGATACAGCAAGAAATGGGTCAGCTTTGATGGCCAATGTATCATCACTAGTAAGCTGCAGGGTCAAGCCAGTGTCATTGGATGCAGTGACAGTGCCACCAGTAAGAGTGTATGATGTTGAAGAAAATTGTCCATTTTGCAGTGATATGGCGAGCGGATTAAACTCATCAAACAGTTCATCGAAAGAGAGCTCAAGAATAGAAGCCTCAAGGTTGAGATTAAACGATGTTATTCTCGGACCAGTGGTGTCAGGTATCAGTCTAAGTGGATAGTGTTTCGAACTTATCATCTGGTTGGCAATTGCAGGCAAGAAATTTCCAAAAGCGTCTGAAGCAAAACCTGGTGAGTAGCGAATGTAGCACTCGGTGTTGCGTACAGCACAGAGGAACTCATCTTGCTTGATTGCATTCAAATCTTCTTGTAGGAACTGAATTTCAATGACATTGCTGCTACCACCGACAACTTCTCCACCAGTTAGTGTATACATAGTGAAATCAACTCCTCCTCCATCTGCTGTATTCTGTAGTCTAACAGCATCCACTTGGATGGAATCAGCATCAATAGTTTCAGTGAATTCTAGTCTCATGATTCCCGAGTTTACGTCCATCAAAAGGAATTGGGACAGGTCAGGGTTTGTCATGTCACTGGTGAAGTTTGTCACTTGGACTGTCCTTGGTTGGACTTCATTTCCCGCTGCATCAGTGATGAAACCTTCTGATACAACTGCAAAGCAGTCTGAGACAGTTGTGCAGATATCAAGGGCATTCAATAGGTTGATATCATCCTGTGTAAGATCAATGATGGTCATTCGGCCTGACTGGGTTGATGTATCATATCCTGTGAAAGTAAAGTTCAGTGTTGATGTTGTGTCACTGTCTTGCAATGTCAGATGAGTCATATTCACTGATTGTGGATTAGCCACTTCATCCAACTGAACAGTGATGGTATTGGCATCCAAGTTGATTTCAAACCTCACTACATTAGGCCTGATGGCATCTTGCACGTAATTCCCAACTCGCTGGGCATCATCACTGCTGATGGCAGGTGAAGGATTTCCCAACACATCCTGAACAGCATTAGTCATGACTGAAATGTATGTGTTTTCAACACCAGTAGCAAGAGATGGACGGAGATTCAATTCATCAACATCACGACTGTTCAGAGTGAGTACAATAGTCGAGTAGTCAACACGCTCAAAATTGTTTGATGTAAGGGAAACACCAGTTGCATCATTAGAAGCATCTTGGATCACAAAAAGAGTTGGGTTAAAGGTGGCATTTATCACCGTTTCTCTGTACTCTAGGTACAATGTGCTTGCATTCAAATCTAGAGTAAATCTGATTAGCTCAGGACCACAGCCAGTATCATCATCAACAATACTATTAACCACTCTGCCAGTCTCTGGAGCACTAGATAGACTTGGAACACTGAAATCGAATGCTGTATCTGCAGCAATAGTTACTATGGTTGTGGCTAGATCATTGCCGAACAACATTGCCTCTCTGTGTGGATTCAAGTCACCAGAGATATCAATGGTCACCACGCTGCCACTCTCATGAGGTATGTTGCTTCCCTCACTTGTGAGAGGTAAGATATCCACTGTATTTCCTAGTGTAACACTTTCCACATCGAATGTGGCAGTATTGATGGCAGTACTGTATGACAGAATCAACGTGCTCTCACACATGTTGAGTACTATTGTATCTAGTACAGGAACAGTAGTGCGGTCTGTAATCTCCTCAGGTGGAACAGCCTCATGGAAGGCAGTGTTAGAGTTCCCTGACATATCAGTGATTGCATTGTCTGTTAGATTGAGGAAAGTGTTTGCTACCGTGGTACCCAGATGGAAGTTACTAAGGAGGGCATCAGAATCGTCTGTGTTTAGTTCGACTGCAATGACATCTCCATTTCCAGACGTAACTCTACTGCTTGCGCTCAGAGTCACAGAGGTATCAGAGGAATAAGATGTGTTCTGGATGACAATCTGATTCAAATTGACGCTGGAGGCATTAACGCATTCATCAAATGTCAGTTGCAATGTTCCTGCATCTCTGTCAAAACTCCATTCAGCAAGCAATGGGCTTGTACTGTCCTCTATCACATCTGAGGCCTTAAGTGCATCACTACTTAGTATGGGAACAATAGTTCTGACTGGTGATGTTGACAAATCCTCAACAGAGCCAGCTGCAACTGTGATATAAGTTGTATCATTGGTGACGCCAAGTCCAATGTTGCAGGTAAGTGCTATACGATCTTGTCCACTAATACTGACAACAACTACAACTGAGGAGTAGGTTGTGGCAACCATAGAGTCATCCAATATCAGACTGACAGTGTCATCATCTTGTTGAGACTGTAGTGAGAATCCACCAACATCAATGCTACTAGATCTCACTACTTCACTAAAGGTCAGAATCAGAGAGTGTGAATCAAGATCAAGTACAAACGAATCTAATGTTGGATCTGTCATGTCACGATTCAGAAAACTTGTCATCTTTCCATCTACTGCTACAAGTCTATTGGAAAATGCGTCTCTTATGAAATTCTCCCCAATGGTAGCAAAAGTTGTCGCGGCAGTAAGTGATGCATTCTTCAATACATTTAAGTCTTGTGGTATCAAAACTAGACGAATTCGTGGTCCATTAGTTGCAGCGCTCCCTCCAGTCAATGTGTAAGTGAATGAAGATAATGACAAATCCATTACATCATGGACTGTAAACTGAGTTGGATCAATGGTACTAGCGGTTACTGTTTCATCAAATGTAAGATCTATTTCACCAATATTAAAGTCTATGTAATAGGTCTCTAACTCCGGCCTTGTATTGTCGGGAAAGACTTCAGTTGCTTGTACTGGCAAATCATCAGGAGTTGTTACTTCTCCGAGAGTTGGATCTACAAATGCATTTGACCCCAGGCTTATATATGTGTTAAAGACTTCAGTACCAACGCCTTCATCTGCATTAAGGGTGTTTATGTCAGCTTGAGATAACTGGATATTTAGCTGAAGCCCGCTCATTTCTGAACTAGAGGTTCCTCCTGTTAGTGTGACACTAGATGAACCTGTTGCATCTTGAAGTGTAACAGAACTAGCTGTAAATGAGTTTTCAACTCGGCCATTGAAAAAAAGTTGTAGAACTTCAGTTTCCATGTTTAGAGTGAATGAACTGAGTTGGGTTCCATTACCGCCACCAATAACGTCTGCAGCTCGCTGAGCATCTCCATCAAATATGGGTGCTACACTAACACCATCAAGTCCACTGATTGTTGTTTCTTCAATGGTGATATAGGTGTTCTCTGGCAGTGTTGCTAGACCTGCAGTCGATGTCAGAGATAGCCTGTCAGCAGCAGAGAGATCTACTACAACAACAAGGCCATCTTCATCACTGTTACTCATACTATCTGCACTGAGTTGTACTCTATTGGTACTTGTCACATCACTTTGAATGTTAATGCCGGTGGCTGTGAATGTTGAGACATCTGCTAAATCACTAAATGTCAAGAATAGTCTGCCATTGAAGATATCAATGGTGAACCTGCTGAGTGCTATACTACTAGTATCAGGAGTGTACTGGTTTCCACTATCTGTTGCAGCCAGTCTTTCTATGGCTGCAAGGTAGTTTGTTTCTGTGTCATGAATGGCGAGACTGTCTATTGAAACAAAAGTATTGGTGGGCATTGTGGCAATCACTTGAGGTATTTTGAAACTGATTAAATCTTCAGAACTGAAAGCAATAGTAACAACAGTTCTCAGATTAGCAGATGTCACACTGCCTCCAGTTAATGCAAAGGACTCTCCAACTCCACTAGTAGCAGTCTCGTGGATTGAAACTCTAGAGAGGATGAGTAAATCTTCTCTCATTGGTTCAGAGAAAGTAAACACCAATATGTTTGCGTCCATATCGAGATGGTATCCAAGAAGTGTTGGTGGATCACCATCATCCACGTAATCATCAACTTGTTCTGTCACATTTTGTGCCCTGTTTTTGTTAGGTGAAAGGTCTGCTATGGCAATTGATGTAATGGTAATATATGTATTATCTCTATTCTTGGCAAAATCAGTTGCTTTGATTCCATTGAAATCTGAAGTGGTCAGTGCAATTGTTACCACATCACTGAATACATCTGATGTAACTTCTCCACCTGTTAGTGTGAAAGACTGGGCCCCAGGTGCTGAGCTCTCCCGGATAGTAATACCTCCAACATTCAACTCTCGAGTATCAACAATTTCATCAAACGTCATGGTCAGGACACCAACGTTCATATCAAGATCAAAGCTCTGAAGAGTTGGCGGAGTGGTATCTCCAATATACTCTACCACGGGAAGAGCCTGGCCATCAGGTTTTTCAAGAACATAGTTTCCAGACATGTCCGTTATTGCTGTTGAAGTGATAGATAGGAAACAGGTTCCTGGTCGTCCACAAAGAAAGACAATTTGCTTCAGGTTGATTGCATCATTTCTGGAGAGTGTAAGAGTGATGGTGGGACTATCTGCAGTCACAGTTCCACTTGTAAGTGTGAAGCTATCGGTGGGGTTAGTGTGGTATGATTGAAGAGTGAATTCACTGTATTGTAAAGAATCTGCGTCGACAGTTTCTGAGAAATCGAGCGTTAACTGAGCAAGATTGAGATCAAAGCTGGTAAACCTAACTAGTTGTGGTGGTAAAGTGTCACGAGTGTGATTGGTAACTTCGAATCCATTGTCTGACAATCGGCGTGGTATGGCAATGTTGAAGGTGTCGGTGATGAGTGCAGACGAGTATGCAATGAAGCACATATCGTCCACAAGGCACACTCTCGCTGCCTTCAAGTTGTTTAAATCATTCACACCTAATTGTACATTGACAACATTGGATATATCACTGATAACTGTACTATTTTCCAATGAGTACTCCTTAGATGGAACGGCCATTGAGTCCTGGAATGACAGCTCTTCTGCCCTGAAAGAATCAACATCTACAACCTCACTGAATGTCAACGTCAGTACACCACTATTCATGTTGAAATCAAAACCAGAGAGGTCTGGTGCTATAGTGTCATTTGAAACCTGGAAGGCTCCTAACGCATTGCTTGACAATATGGGGATTGCAGAGTGCTGATACAGGTCATACACCAGATCAGTGGTGTGAGATATGTAGGTGTTAGAAGGTAAGGTTCCCAGGTCAGTCATTGTTTGCAAAGTAAAGTAGTCATCATCTGTAATGTTGACTATTACAATAGAAGAGTCAAGGCCATCATAGCTACCTCCACTTAGCATAAAGTACTCGGTTCTATTGCGAGCTGCATTTTGTATAGTGATGGTAGACAAGTTCAGTGATGTAATCACAATAGTTTCAGAGAAAGTAAGATGGAGTTGCACAGTGTCCAGAATTAGACTAAAAGATTCGAGAGATGGACCAGATAGATCAGGTATAAATACTGAGGTACCAAGGGAGTCATCACTAGAAATAGCTACTACAGGATTGTTTGATCCATCAGCAAAGCTCTGTTCAGTCACAACTATGAAAGTAGTATTATCAGACACAGCAGTGTCATTCTGTCTGTTCAGTACATCTAAATCTGTCAGTGATAGCTCTATTGTAATGACATTACCATCTGATGTAGCAACACCACCGGTCAGGGTGTACACAAATGAAGCTTCACTCACATTTTGGCTGTTTTGGATTGTAATACCACTGGCATTGAATGATGTAGCTGGAACATTTTCTGTGAATGTTAGTTTGATCTCAGCTTGATCCAAGTTAAAACTGAAGTCATTCACTTGTGGAGGTTCAAGGTCAACCGTGTAGGCAGCAGCTCTGAGGGCATTATTGGACGGAATAGCCACAAGATCTCTTCCCACAACATCCTGAACAGCGCCACCACTAATGTAGATGTAGGTAGTATTCTGGTCCTGACCTAGTGGCTGCCTAGCAAGTATTTCAGCATAGTCACTGTCGGTAATGTTGAGACGAAGAACAGTTGTTGGTTCCTGGAAAAATAGGCCGTCTGTAAGAACAAATGAAGTCGTTGCATCATCCAAGTCTGATGCATCCAACAGTGTTATAGCTGATGCATTAAAAGTGCTGGCATTGACAACTTCAGAGAAGAAGAGTACAAGTACAACTCCGGCTCTGTCACCAGGTGCCACATAACTGAAAGATTCCAGTGTAGGTGGTGAAGTATCAGGTATCAGGTCTACCTGGCGTGCAGCATCAACTGGTATTTCTGTTAATCTAACTCCTGCTCTGTCAGAGAATGTAAAGGCCGAGGCTGCTATGAATGTATCAGCTACATCTGTTGCAAGATTGGGTGTTGTTTTCAAGTTAGTTACATCTGCATCACTCAGCAGGATTATCACAGTTGTTATGTTACTGATTTGAACTTCTCCTCCTGTTAGTTCAATGTATTCATCTGGCATGTTATCATCATTAGTGATACGGATTTGTGATATATTGAAACTTGTTTCATCGATTGGTTCTGAAACAATAAGTCTTATCTGACCTATCTCTAAATCTAATACTACAGAATTGAGTTCTGGAGCTGTTGAATCAGGATTGAACTGATCAACATTCAAGGCTTCTTCAGGTTCTATAGCCACCAACTCATTCAGGAATACATCATCCACTCCACCATCAGACACTGAGATGTATGTGTCTTCTGAAGTAGTAGCAAGGTCAGCGAGTTTGATCTGGAAGATGTCACTCTCTGGTAACTGTATCTCAAGTACATCACTTTCTCCAGTAGTAACTGTTGCGCCACCTTCTTCTAAGGTGTAACTAGATTCGGGATTTGAAGATCTGTTGTTATGGAAGGTAAATCTCTGGCTAGTGTAGGAGTCTGGATTAACGGGCTCACTAAAACTGAGTATCAGAAGTCCATCATCCATATCTAGATCAAATGATTCCAGAGTCGGTCTGGTTCCATCTAGGAAGAAGAGTCCCGCCTGAAGGGCATTATCAGGTAATATAGCAGCAGAGAGTTGACCATTAGTGTCTTCTATTGCTCCTTCCTCCATGCTCAAATATGTGTTCTCTATATTCCTTGCAATAGTCTCGTCAGAGTTAATCCGATTGTAATCAAATGGCGATAAACGGACTTCAAACACAGTACCATCTGGGCTGCCAGTTTCAATAATCCCATTGTTCATAATTGGTAGAGTGGTGGTGGATAGAATACTATTAGGTCCACTTTGGAATGTAAGTGCCGTCATATCAAACGTGTTTAGAACAACTGTTTCGTCAAATGTTAGAGTTAGAAGCCCAACATCGAGATCAATAGAGAAGTTAGTCAACATAGGTCCGGTCATATCAGGAATGTGGTCAAATGCCATCTGGGCATTATTAGATGGTATCTGAACCAGACTGAGTCCAACCATATCCGTTACAGTAGTGTTTTCAGCTGAGAGGTACGTTGTACTGTTGTCCACTCCCAGGGCCATCATCTGCTTGATAGATTCCAATTCCTCAAAACTGAGCTGAACATCAAAGTTGTAATTCGGTTCAGTAGTAGTGGGAACTGCACCGCTAAGCATGACGCTAGATTCCGTACTGTTAAAAGTGCTTTGTAGCAAAAGTCCTGCAGAATTGAACGAAGACACATTGACAACTTCAGAAAATCGTAGAGAGAGTATTCCTTCGTCCATATTTAGAACAAAACTTGTCAGTACTGGAGGTGTTTGATCATCAATAAATTCACTAACTTGCAATGCATCTGTTGTTGGTAAAATTATTACACCACCAATATCCTCCAATGTAGTAGCTGAAATGGATATATAGCTGTCATTCTTTCCCGTAGCCAGAGCAGGATTTGCTTGGAGGACGTACAAATCTGTTGCAACAAGTTCGAAAGTGACGACATAGTCAGCGAGTGATGAATTTAGTACAGCTCCCGTGAGAGTGCGTTGGTTTTCTGAATCAAGTCTATCCATATCAGATTGTATTGTTATTCCAGATGACTGAAGACTGCTAACATCTACAACATCGTTAAAAGTGAGTACAACATAGCCATTGTCCATATCGAGTGTAAATGACTCAAGTGAAGCACGCGTCGCGTCATCTGTCACAGACTCTACCTGGGCAGCATCATTGATGTCAATTGCTTCAAAATTATTACCAGCAGTGTCAGTAACTGCAGTGGATGTCATACTGATATATGAATTTGACCTGGATGTTCCTATGTCATTGTCCCTCTTCAATAGCAAGATGTCTTCAGGTGACAAGTTCATTACTAGGATAGAATTATCATCCCCATATTCTACTCTACCAGTGGTCAATGGTACAGTAACACCACCATCTTGCATACTCTGTAGTGTATACTGAGTGAAGTTGACACTTGAAATACGAATTGGCTCACTGAAGCTGAGTACTACCAGACCCTCGTCGAGATCTAAGAGAGTAAACTCATCCAGAGACACATTAGTCATATCCATTGTGTACGAAGTAGCTGGAATTACAGTTGGAGCATTTGGGATAAAATTAACATCAACAATCAGAGATTCAGTTGCACTAAGATATGTATCTCCTTGTCTGGTTGCAAGATTATCAAGAGATTTTAGTGTGTTCAGATCTGACTCTAAAAGAGTGAACTCAATATTAGCACTGACTGAATCACTCGTCTCGACTACTCCCCTTTCAAGTTGATGTGTCACTGATGGCGAATGTGAATTTTGGAAGGTAAGTGCAGAAAATTGCAAGTTGTTTCTTTGAACAGGTTCGCTGAAGAACAGCGTAACTAAGCCAGTGTCCATATCCAAAGAGAAACGTTCTAATTCCGGTGGAGTAGTGTCTGGTTCTAAACTCTGAGCCACCAGAGGACCTACTGGATCCAGTTGGTTTCCTTCCCTATCCTGCACTGCTTGGGATGTGAGGTTTACATAGCATGTTGTATGGAAAGTACTGCAAAGTAAGGGGTTGGTCTTGACTGCAGTTAAATCAGCACCATTGAGTTGGATCACCAAACTAAAACCATCAGCACTGGTGGTTATACCACCAGTTAGTGTAACAATAACTGACAGTGTATCAATAGAAGACGACTGTAACCTTGATCCCACCAGGTTTAGTGACCCAGCTCTGACTGTCTCACTGAATCTCAGAGTCATAGTGCCAGCACCTAGATCAAATTCTGTAAATTCCATCAAGTATGGCATGACTGTGTCCGGCTCGTACACTGAAATATTCAAAGCATTGGTATCACCTCGCCCAATGAGTCTATTACCAGCATAATCAGTCACAAGGACATCTGTGTAGGATAGGAAACAATCCATGTTATCTGAACATAAATCCAGTCGGTAGATTTCATTCAAGTCTGGGGTGTTGAATTGAATAGTCAGTGCAGATGAGACATGTTGGTGAGGCTCTACTATTGCTCCTGTTGGAACAAACATGACTGTTGGAGACATCGGACTGTTCTGGAGAGCTAGCTGCGAAATTTCTGTTGATTCGGGATTGGGTGCCTCAGTAAAGAAGAGTGTCAGAGTGCCAGCAGTAAGATCAATACTGAACATTTGAAGTTCTGGCCTGGTTGTGTCATTGACAATTGATGTTGGCATCAGAGCATTATCCACTTCAATCATATCATTGGTGTTGTTGAAAATATCAGTGATAGCACCACTCAGGAGATAGAGGTACACACTGTCAAGAGACTTTACTCCATCCAAATCTGTTTGCATCAGCATGATTGTGAGCACATTTATTGAAGCAGTCCCAGTTGTGGAGTTTTGCAGTGACACATTGTTTGTCTGAGTTAAGACATTGCTTGAATCTGTAAAGATTACTTCCTCGCCACTAAGAGAAGATGCTAGTATAGGTTCATCAAAGGTCAACATCAGTATACCATTATTAAGATTCAGATTGTATTCAAGAAGCTTAGGTGCAGATTCATCTACCACCACTTCAGCTGCACGCCTGGCTGATGCAAGATTGATTGCTTCAATAGCTATTCCAGAGGCATCATAGACTGCTGCTCTCTCAATAATAAGATATGTATTGTCTTCACTGTCTCCAACACCTGATGTTGTCTTCAAGAATATATCATCTAACATGGTCAAATCGATAAAAACAATTTCGCCTAGTGGACTAGTAGAGGCAGTAGTATTTGAGATTGTTAGTGTACGATCTTCATCAGTTGTGCCCCGGCTTGGTATTATAGTTAAACCACTTACATTGAGAGTGGTGACATCAACTGCTTCCTGGAATGTCAAAATCAGCTGTGAGGTGTTTAAGTTCAAGGTGAAATTGAGCAGAGAAGGTGGAATAACGTCTGGAAGAACACTCACAACTTGCAGTGTTTCTGGTGGAGTTTCTAAAGTGTTTCCAGAAATGTCAGCGATAGTACCGTCTTCAGTTAGGATATAGGTATCACTGGAGTCACTTCCGAGATCAGATAGTTTAATGGAGTTGAGATCACGTACACTTAGACCAATGGTAACCGAATCAGCCGTTGAATCAATCACAGAACTACCACCAGTGAGGGTGTAGACTATGGTGGCATTAGTTTGAAGGTTTTGAAGGGTAATTCGAGTTGAGTTGACACTCTTGGCATCAATGACCTCAGAGAATGTTAGAGTCAGTGTGGCCAATCCCAGATCAAGAGTAAAGTTGGTTAGAACTGGAGGCTCAGTGTCTGGTACAACCTGATAAGCCATGAGTGCATCACTGTCAACTATTTCCTCCACTGCAATGCCAACAATATCACTTACAGTGTTTTGTGTGATAGTTATAAATGTAGAGTTTTCATCTTTGCCAAGAAGGTCTGAGGACTTTATGTCATTCAAATCACTGGCTAGTAGAATCACACTCAGAACATCAGAGTCAGAGATTGGAGGATTGGTGTATTTCAGTGTAATCTTTTGAGTTGTATCAGGATCATAAACCTTGCTGCTCTGTAGAGTAATTTGTGATACATTCAGAGAGCTGGCATCCACTACTTCTGAGAATGACAGTTCCAGTGCGTCAGTTGTTAGGTCCAGGGAGAAGGACAAGAGAGATGGCGGAGAAGCATCTGGGATGACTTCCTCTGCTCGTAGGGCATCAGAAGGTAATATCCTAATAGCCTGGTTTCCATTCAAGTCAGTAACAACTCTAGGTGACACTGTGATGTATGTATCTGAGGTAGAGTTGCCCAGTCCTGGGAGGCTCTTTATTTCATTCAGATCAGCTACAGACAGTTCAATTGACACAATGTAGTTGTTCTCTGCAATTTCTCCTTCTGTAAGAGTATAGCTGACCTCATTTGAATCCTGGCCACCACGAAGTGTGATTCCAGTTGCATTGAATGAAGATGCATTGACAGTCTCAGAGAAAGTAAGGTTTAGAGTACTTTCATTGATATCCAACACAAAGTCAACCAGCTGAGGACCAGTTTCATCAGACACAATCATTGATGCCCCAGCTGCATCTTCACTTGATATTTCTGGCACACTGTTACCAAAGAAGTCCTGGACAGCATTGTTGGAAATTGTGACAAAGAGGTTGCTTTCAGATGTACCAAAGTCAGACTGTGATGAGAGTTGGTGAGACTGTTCAGGTGTTAGTTGAATGAGTACAGTGTGTGCATCTTCAGATAGAGAGGCAGTAGCACCTATTAGGGGAACAGATATGGTGCTATCTGTAGCATTCTGTTCATTCTGTATGGTTATACCGGCCACATTCAATGAGTTAGAACTGATGGTGTCATCAAAGGTGAGGTTGAGGCTGTATGTATTCAAGTCTAATACCACATCTAATAGATTAGGAGGAAATTCATCTGCAACAAATGTTGTTACTCTCAGAGCTTTCCCATCCGTTATAGGGAGAACATCACCACCAAGATAGTCATCAGCATAATCTGCTCTCATTATAAGATAGGTGTTTGACTCATTTTTGGCCAGACCTTCAATAGAATTGATGTTTAGAATATCCAAATCTGAAAGAGTGATATCCACCACATGTCCATTTTCACTGAATGATCGACTTCCTTCAGAGAGTGTAAAAATAACTGTAGGTGAAGCAATGGGAGCTCCTTGGAGTCTCAGAGCCGGAGAATACTGCGTCGATACATTAATGACATCTGAGAAAGTGAGGATTAAATGACCATTAGTGAGATTAAGAGTGTAAGCAGAGAGGCGGGTGAATGATTCTATCAATGGAGAATCTATTATCGATGTAGCATTCACAGCTGATAGTGCACTGATGCCGTTCCCTTCAACATCAAGCACTGAATCCTGTTCAATTGTGACATAAGTGTTCAGAGAGGACGTTCCAAAACCTTGGTCTAGTTTAACAGTGGCTATGTCTTCAAGACTTAGAGCTATAATGATATCAGTTGCCACAGGACCAGAGTTAGTAACTATTCCATCTGTTAGTCTCTGTGTTTGACCCATCATGGCATCATCAGCATGCAGCAATACACCAGACACATTGAAAGACTTAATCACAACAGGTTCATCAAACATTAGTATGATGCTTTCCTCCTGTAGATCTAGACTGAACTGGAGGAGTTGGGGTGAAGTCAAATCAGCTGTAAAGTTGTCTACCCGTGTTGCATTTTCTCTAGAAATTTCTGCGGCAGAGTTTGGAGTGTTGGCAGTGTCTAGTACATATCCAAACTGAGCTGAAAGATATGTTGTCATGTTATCCTTGCTGGAGTTTGATAGTTTCAAGTTGTTAATGTCAACTGATGACAACTCCAACGCTATAATCTCAGAGTCTTCTCCCGTTACTACACCAGTGGTTAGTGTGACAATTGAATCTGCCTCTGATACATTGGCTGCTGACTGAATAGACACATAACCCTCCTGGAATGACTCAGTCTCAACAGGTTCACTGAAATAGAGATACAGCATGCCAGTATCCATGTCAAGGTCAAATGACACCAGTTTGGGCCCGACTTCATCGACCTCGAGGTCAAATACTATGTATCCCGGGAACTCTTCCACAATGGGTTTGAAGTTGTTTCTATTGGTGTCCATGAGGAAAGTCTCAGTGGCTACGATGTAACATGTTGATCTGATGGTACAGAGTTTAGGACTGCTCTTTATGTAGTTAATGTCTTGTGAACTGAGCTTGATATCTAGCAATGTTCCATTATCACGTACAGTGACGTCACCATCTGTGAGTGTGTATTCTTCTAATGGATCCTCAAACAGTGTCTGGAGTGTCAGTGATGTTACATTGACTGTGGTGATATTGATTGCTTCTGAGATTTCAAGTGACAGGATGGCAGTTTCCAAGCTGAGTGAAATAAATGAAACAAGTTCAGGGCTAGTTGTATCCTTTGTGTAAGTTGTTACATTCACAGCATTGCCATTGAGGCGACTGTTGACTGGCAGACCAGAGGCATCTTTGACTGTGTTGTTGCTGAATGAGAGATAGCAGTTGAACTCACTAGAACACAGTGGACGCAACTTGATTTCATTGAGATCGGTTACTGTCAAAGAGATGTTTATATTGCTCGCAATTGCTTCAATTTCAGCATAGTCAGAGATCTGATAGGTAGAGTACATAGAGAATTCGCTATCTTGTAGAGTCAGTTCACCTATGACAAGAGTGGAGATGTTCACATACTCATCAAATGAAAGAAGAAGGTACCCAATGTTCAAATCCAAGTCAAAGCCAAGAAGGTTAGGGTTTGCCATGTCAATATCAAAAGCTTGGGCCTGAATAGCTTCAACTGATGGTACTGCTATTATACTGTTTCCACTAGTATCTGAAACTAGTTCTTCTCTAAAGGAAATGAAAGTGTTCTCGATAGATGTACCCAAATTTCCCATACTTCTCACAGAGTTGATATCATTCGCAGTCAGAGTCAGCTTCAACACATCAGTATTTATGTTTCTATTGTACACTCCACCAGTTAGGGTAAATATGGTAGGATTTATCTGAGAACTCTGAATAACTAGCTCTGTTGGTGTAAAGGTCAAAGTATCAATTGTCTCTGAGAATGTCAATACAATCTGGGAAGTCTCCAGAGAGAAGGAGAAGTTTAGCAGAGATGGAGAGAGATTATCAGGAATATAATTCTGTACAATAAATGCATCCTGCGGTGGTAAGCCATGAGCCAAATTCCCACCAAGGTCAGTAATAAAACCATCATACAGACTAACATAGGTATTCTCCTTTTCAGTGGCCAAGTTTTGTAGACTTTTCACCAGGTTGACTTCTGCTGGAGTGAGCTGGATGGTGACCGTATCCTCGTCTGTAACAGTATATGTGCTGTTAGATGGTATAAACACAGGACCAGCCAATGACTGGTTGTTAATCAGCAAAACAGCACTGGCATTGTATGATGATTCCAAAACTGCTTCGGAAAAGCTCAAATACATGATTCCCAGACCAAGGTCAAAGGAAAACTCTTCAAGAGATGGACGAATCAAATCAGCAGTGAACACATTGACAGAGATTGGAGTACCAGTGGATTCGTACATGTTTCCATTAACATCATCGATAAAGTTTGACTGGGCAATGAGATATGTGGTATCGTTGGTCTGTGCAAGAGGTGGTAGGCTGCGGATGTCGTCTGGATTATTGATGATCAGTAGAACGATATCAGATTCCTCAGTTTCCATGATAGCAGGATCACTAGATGTAGTAACAGTCACATCTTCAAGAACATA
The DNA here is from genome assembly GCA_025400075.2 of Phenganax stokvisi. Classification (NCBI taxonomy): domain Eukaryota; kingdom Metazoa; phylum Cnidaria; class Anthozoa; order Malacalcyonacea; family Clavulariidae; genus Phenganax; species Phenganax stokvisi. Next base: position 65,746 of record JAODVQ020212129.1, read on the forward strand.
AGCAATAGCACTATCAGTGGTATTAGATTGTAGGAAAAGACCTGACACATTGATAGACGTTGGATCTACAAATTCATCAAAGTGTATTCTAACATATAGTGGAAGATATCCACCATCCATTTGAAGGTCAAATGAGACAATCTGTGGCGGAGATGTGTCAAAAGTAATTGAAGGAACTGGAATAAGTGGATTAGATACAGGTATTTCTATAACACTGTTTCCACTGAGATCATCAAATGCTTCAGAATAAACAGTAAGACTTGTGAAACTAGACCGCGACAGTAGATCGTTTGCTTTGACTCTATTCAAGTCTCCATTGTCCATGTTTATGACAACAACTCTTGAATGACCTCCATACACATTACCGTCTGAGAGTTGGATTCTCTCCGTGGAGTCAGCACCAGCCAAGAGCAACAGTGAAGAGTAGTCGATACTAGATGTATTGATTGGCTCATTGAACACTACTGTTAGGGTACCCATATCAAGGTCCATTGTGTATGACATAATCATTGGTGGAGTTTCATCAAAAGTAACATCAGCAGCTCCCTCAGCGTTCTCATTGGAGATTGATATGACTGATTCTCCTGCATAGTCAGTACCAAGACTAGAAGTGAAGGAAACAAATGTGGTAGCAGGTGAGGATCCTATGTTTGAGAGTAACTTTATAGTGTCAAGATCTTGGTCTGAGAGAGTCACAGTCAGAGAACTACTGACTTCATCCACCACGGTACTATCATTGAGAGCATAGATCTCGGTTGCTCTATCAATGTCAGTGTGATCCTGGAGAACTATGCTGCTAATGTTGATGGAGGTGATGTCAAGTGCTTCACTGAAAGAAAGTATGAGTTCACCACTGTCTAGCTCAAGGAAGAAATCAACAAATCGTGGTGGAGTAGTATCGGGCACGATAGAGTGGGTTATAATAGCATTTTCTGGACTGATCACTTCTATAGGCTGGTTATTAGCATCTAGGATGGCTCCAGTAGAATCAATAATCAGCTGTAAACCTTCCCCATTGATGGCAAGCAGAGGCAAACTCTTTATGATATTCAGATCTTGTTCAGATAGGGAGATATTCACTTGTGGTGAAAGAGCCATTGGATCTCCTTCCACGTGTGATTGGTTTGTCAGATGATGTGTGTCTGTCTCTGTTGTATCAAACAGAACAATGCTAGTTAGCATGACCATGTTTTGAACCACTTCGTCAAAGGTAAGTAGGAGTCGGCCAGTGTCAAGATCAAGAGAAAAATCCAGGAGCTCAGGTGGAACCTGATCAATGATACTTTCATTGACTATTTTAGCCATCTCTAGAGGGATTTCCACGAGAGGGTTCTCAAATGAGTCGTACACAGCTCCTTCTGCTATAGCCAAGTATGTGGTATTTGATTGACCAAAATCACCTCCCAGCCTGATGTCATCTGCATCTCCTAGTGACAGGGTTATGGTTAGTATGACAGCTGTTGTATTAGGAGAGATGGATCCGCCATCAAGCTGAAGGGTAAACTCAGATTCAGAGAACCTCTCAGAGTCTTGGAGTGTAATATCTGATAGATCCAAGTTTGAAACTACCACTGATTCTGAAAATTCAAAAACCAGTGTACCATCACCAATGTGTAGGTTGAAAGTCAGAAGCTCCGGTGGAGTTGTATCACCAGTGAAATCAGTGACTGGCAAAGTTACACTGTTAACATTGAGACCAGCAAGATCTTTGATTGCATCAGGAACTATTTGTAAGAAAGTATTATTTTTTGTGGTAGCCAAATCACTCAGACTCCTGATGGCATTAAGATCAGATGTTGTGATATTAAATCGAATGACATCAGAAACATCAGTAAGTGGCGGGCCATTAGTTAGAGTGTGGGTCGAGTTTGGAGAATCAAGGCTATTTTGGAATGTCAAAGAGCGGTAATTTAGAGTTCCTACATCAACAATATCATTGAAACTCAAAGTCAATTCACCAACATCAAGATCAAAGTTAAAGAGAACTAAACTTGGGCTAGTTGTATCTGGCTCCAGCGAGACAACTTGACGTGTTGTGATAGCATTCAAAATGTTGTTGTCTACAGCCGTGTCCACTATTGCACCAGGAGTGATTCGTAAGTACGTGTTTGCTAATGATGTGGCCAAGTTCAGGTCTGTTTTCACCATTTCAATGTCCTGTACAGAGAGTGTGATGGCAATGCTGGTCTTGTAGGTATCAGCATATGTGACGGTAGCTTCAGATAGGCTCAATCCATCTGAGTCTGAATCAGATCTAAGGAGAGTGAAGTTGGAATAGGAAATAGTACTTGTGTCAACAGGTTCATTGAAAGTAACTGTGAGAACTCCTCGATCAAGATCAAACTCGGTGAATTGGCTATACTGAGGTGGTGTTTTGTCAGGTATGACACTCCTAGCTTGAGTTGCATTGATGCCATTGAGTCTAGGAAGAGCTGGATTTACCTCACCCGATCTACCTGCTCCCAGATCTTCCGCCAGTGCAGAAGTGTATGTTATATAAGTAGTGTTGATGTCACTTCCAATATCGTTGTCAGATTTAATGGCATTGATATCTGATGTTGCCAGATTGATAGTCACATTTGTTCCAGCATCAACTGGTGTAAACGACAAGGTGTGAGTGAGAGTGGCATTGAAAGCATCTTGAATAGTCACTGCAGATGCCCGCAATTCCCGCACTGGCTCATCAAACTCCAGTATAAGAGTGTCAGAATCAAGATCAAGAACAAAACTGATAACAGATGGACCAGTAGTGTCGCTGACAAGTTCACTTGCAGATGAGGTCATGTCACCAGTCTCATAAGGCTCTTCCACTGCATCAATCCCAGTGAGATCTTGGATAACACCATCTGGGAATCTCACCCAACAGAGAGTTCTCAGGATACACAGGATGTTATTACTCTTAATGTCATTGAGGTCAGAATTTAGTAATTGTATTGTGATTGATGTTCCCAGTGATGAAACGCCCTCTCGACCTGAAAGTTGGACAAAATTACTTCCTGGATCTTCTGCCTGGTATGAGAGTGTTATTAGGTCAGCTTGAAGTGATTCTTGAAGTATTGCTTTTGTAAATCGAAGTTCCAACAGACCAGCATCATAATCGAAACGTACAAATTCTGCCAGTTCAGGAGGACTATTGTCGATAATGATTGTATTCACTTGAACTGCATTCTCATCTTCTCTTGCTACAATGGCATTGCCACTCATATCACTGACAAAGTCACTTCCAAATGAGAGGTAACAAGAGCTTTCATTCAAGCAGATTCTCTCTGAGAAAAGCCGTGCAACATCATCGGTGGAGATTTGGAGAAACACGGTGTTAGAGTCGAAGTCTGGCTTGATAGTTTCAGCACTCAATCTGATCGAAGCATTAGGTGTGTTAGAGGCAGAGTCCTGGAAGACTAATCTGGTAGGATCTAGAGTGAACAAAACATCAACTGTTTCATAGAAGATTAGGGTCAGATTTCCAATGTCTATGTTGATGAAGAAACTCTGCAACATTGGGTGGATAGAGTCTCCTGTAAAACCAGACGCAGCAACTGGGGAACTAGCAGGATAGGCCATTACTGAATGACCACTGACGTCTTCAATTCCTGCTGCAGTAACAGAGAGATATACATTATCTCTTTCTGTGGCCAGATACCTCAGGGCCTTTATTGCATTGAGATCAATGTCGGAAAGAGTAATGTATACTTTAGTGTAGTTATCTGAAGTAACACGTTTTGCTTCTGTAAGAGTTCTAGATTCATTTCCACTTGGACCATTGATGAGTGTAAATGCAGTTTCTTCTGCTGTTAGTGGGTCTATAACTTCATCAAATGTTATCTTGAGAATACCTGTGTTCAAATCAAATGTGAAATTCATGATTTGTGGTCCCTGGTTGTCAGCAACATATGTATCGACCTGTTCTCCAGGAAGTAGTAGATTGAGGATCTTATTTCCTGCTAAATCCTCAACTGAACCACTATCAATAGTAATGAATGTGTTTGATTGTCCAGTGGCTAGTCCTGATTCAAATTTGATTCTGTTGAGATCATCTTGACTTAGCTCTATAAATACAGTGGAGGAGTTGGTATTTTCTGGCACTGTGGAAGTTGAAAGCCCTACAGAAACTCCACTGCCATCACTGTTGCCGTGAAGTGTAACACCTGAGGTTATAACCGATGAAATAATGATTGGCTCTGTGAACTGAAGAGTCAGATTTCCAGTGTTGAGATCCAAATCAAAGAAATCCAGTCCTGGCGGTGTCATGTCTGCCACAATTTCTTCTGCTGATATGTTTAAACCAGCCTGGAATGACTGACCGGCAAAGTCAAGGACGATATTGTCTTGCAAGTGGATCAATGTAGTATCCTTGGATGAAGTCAACTCACTGGTGAGTTTAATGGCATCTCCGTCTTCTCTTGACAGAGAAACAACAATAATATAGCTATCTTCAGTTGGCTTTGGCGAGGATTTGAGAGTATACATAACATCACTTACACTGGATATTAGTGTAACATTGGATGTCTCGAAACTCGATGCCATGACAATTTCAGAGAAAGTCAGGTACAGTCTTGACAAATTCAGATCCAAGGTAAAGTTTGATAAAACCGGAGGAGTAGTATCTTCCACAAGGTCAAGTGCAATAATCTCACCATTTGGAATGACGCTATTTCCTGCAGGATCAGTAATTGTAGTTGATTCGATAGAAAGCCTAGTGGAATCAGTTGAAACAGCAAGTAATGTCCTCTGTTTGATATTATTCAGATCACCAAATGATAGTGGCACGAGAAGAGTTGTATTGCTCTCTGGTGTTTCAGCCACAGATGTCAAACGGTACTCGCTTCTGAAAGTCAAGATTTGTGTATTGAAGAGCATGATACCTGAAATATTGAGGCTCTGAGCATCAACAACTTCTGAAAAGTTGAGTGTTAGGAGTCCAGAATCAATGTCCAGAGTAAATGATACGAGCATTGGACTGTTAAGATCACCAGGGACACTTTCTGCTTGGAGAGCATGTGTGGAATTGATGGCTATCAGAGGATTCTTGCTATAGTCAAAAACTGTTGTATTCCTTGCAGTAAGGTAAGTGTTATCACGGCTAGTTCCAAAGTCATCAAGGAGCTGGATAGCATCAAAATTGTCACTCGAAAGAGTTAGTTGGATCACTGTGTTAGAAATCTTTGACACTACTCCAGGGCTGAGAGATACTGATATCTTATCTGATGTCTGATTTTGTTGAATGGCTAGGCCGTATGGATCAAATGATGTCACATTGATTGTCTCACTGAATGTGATGTGCAGTATTCCAACATTCAAATCTAGTGCAAATGAATCTATAATTGGTGATGAAGTATCGGGAATTACTGTCACTAGTTGTAAGGTAGCATTGAATCCATTATCGGCAAGATCTAATATAGCATCCATAGCTATATTGATGTACGTATCAGTTTCTGAGTCTGTAAGATCTGTCTTGGTTTTAAGTTGATTGAGGTCACTCTCTGACAGTTCAATCTCGACAGAAATGGCATCATAAGACCGAGTGACTGTTGCATTGTCCAGTGTAAACTCCTCTGCTGGCATCTCGGGCGTGTTCTGTATCATAATGTCACTTATTATCAAGGTTGTCTCATTGACAATATCAGTGAAATTGAGTGTTAGGACACCAGAGTCTACATCAAGAACAGCAAAGAGGAGAGAAATTCCATCAGTGTCTGGAGTGAATGTACTAGCCTTGAGAGCATTCCCGTTGGTGACTGCAATTACATCTGTCCCCGTGTAGTCATTGAAAGCATCAGCAGACATTACTAGGTAGGTATTATCCTGGGTATCTGCTAACCCTCGTCTCTCACTCAGTCTCAGTCGGTCCTGAGAAGAAAGGTTGATCGTAATGGATTGTGAGTCTATATCAACTGCAGTTGAATCACTCAGCGAATATCTGAGACCCTCTGGTACCGACATAGCCGACTGAATAGTTATAGCTTGGGGATTAAATGTATTGGCATCTATCACATCAGTGAAGTTGAGCACTAAAACACCTGTGTTCATGTCCAGGCTGAAATAACGAAGTCCTGTTAAAGTTATATCACCAAATTCATCAGTAGCAGCAAGTACTGACTGATTCTGGATATCATTGTTTGCAAAATCTGTGATTGCCCTATCTTCAACTATGAGGTAGAGGTCATAATCTCCAGAATCGGGTAATATATCATTAGGATCTAGTTTTATTTGCCTTGCATCATACTCCGATAGTTTTATGTCAACTACAAGAGTACCATCATAGTCATTGGGAGAGCTGGGAGTACTGGAAGTTAGGGATATTCTTTCACTTGCTACTGAAGCATTTAGGCTCAGGGAAAGACGGGTGACTTCCAAGCTGGAGACTCTGACAGGTTCATTAAATGTAATCTGTAGGATGTCTTCATCAAGATTGAGGTTAGATGACACAATTATAGGGCCCATTTTGTCTGCTATAAAATTTGAGGCCTTTGTGGCATTGTCAGTAGTTATGACCTGGGTTGGATTACTAATGAAGGCAATATCAGTTATTAAAGATTCCTCAACTGCAATGAATGTGTTGTCAGTGGATGAAGCAAACGGTAGTATCTTCAATTCATTGGCGTCCTCAAGTAAAAGTTCAATAATAATAGTTCTCTCGGTAGATGAATCAGTTGTACCTCCAGACAGCATCAGTTGTAGCGATGCATTGGTAGTGTTTTGTTCAGCTTGTATAATGATAGCTGTAGGATCAAGTCTGGATGGCTGTACTGGTTCATTAAATGTCAATACAAGACTATTGCTGTTCAGATCAAGAACAAACTCTTCAAGAATAGCTGCTTGAGTGTCTGCTAGCAGGCGAGTTACAATTTTTCCGGGCTCTTGGTTGCTACTGTTGGACAGAGGATTGCTATACACATCAGAAATAAGGTCAGGGTCAATCCACGCATAGCAGTTTCCACGGATGGAGCAAAGATATCTCAGAGCCTTTATATTGATGTGGTCATAGTCACTTAGAGTGAATGTTAAATAGCGTCCAGTTACCGTCACACTAACTGTAGAATTTGGCATGTAGTTAGCCACTGGGTCCTCAAACAATGACTGGAGCCGTAATCCATTCACATCAAAACTAAACACATCCAATGGCTCATCAAACAGCAGAGTAACTTGCATGGTGTTCAGATCAAACTCTACGAATTCTACAAGTGAGGGCAAAGTGGTGTCATCAGTAATGTTATTCACTATTAGGGCATTTTCATCCAAGCGTGGGTTCACTGGATTATGCTCTATGTCCAATATGGTCCTATTTGTAAAGGTTATATAACAGCTACCTCTATTTCTGCATATGTCATTCATCTTGATATGATCCAAATCAGAGTCTGATAGTTTGTAGACTAGCTCATTTGTAAATCCCGTTGAAAAGGTTCCAGCACTAAATATCAGAGAAGAAGGTGATGATGATGGAGCATCTTGGATTCTGATCTCAGATTCATTGAATGTGAATACATCCACTGCCTCATCAAAGTAAAATACAATAGTGCCGTCATCCAGATCCAAATTGAACTGTAAGAGTGTCGGAGAGTTAAAGTCCTCTCCATAGCTACTTGCTATCTGAGGATTGTTGGGGGAAATGGCCTGGTTGTGTAGCCGATTTAGACCTACGACAACAAAGGCACCCATGGAGATGTAAGTGGTGCCTCTTGAAATAGCTAATCCAGACTGTGATAATAGGCCATTGCGATCTTCATTTGACAGCTCCAAACGAACAGTTTTAGTATCAACCATTGGAACAGTACCGCCTGTCAGAGTATACATTATTGCATCTTGGCCTGGGGAAGCTTGTATGGTGATAAATGTTGGGTCAAATGTTGAAATGTTCAATGCTTTGTCAAATGTGAGCACAAAGATGCCAGTGTTAGGTTCATAAGTGAACATCGAGAGTTTTGGAGCTGATATATCTTCAATGATGTCTCCTTCTACTCCCTCTGTAGGTTTGATTTCAAGTGATTCTACAAGCCCCAAGTCCTGAACAAATGCAGCATCGAGTGTTACATATGTACCACTAGGTTCATAACCAATTCCCATCATTAGTATCAAGTCTATAGTGGATTGATTCAAGGACAGTACCACAATGTTCTCAGTTTCTCCCTGCATGGCCTCGACTGTGTGCGGCAGCCTAACAAACTCTGTTGTTTGGTTATACGAGTCTTGAAGGACAACATATGTTGGATTGGCAGTTGAGGCATTAACGTTCTCACTAAAAGTCAACTCAATCTGAAGTGAGTTAAGATCAAATGTCCATGTATCAAGGTATGGTGGTATGTAATCACCTCTCAGAATAGAAGCCTCAATCGGTGAAGACAACATGTTAGTGTGTTCATATACATCCATAAAAGCTCCAGAGAACAGTTGAACATATGTGGTGTTCAGTGCACGTAGAATTGGAGGCAGTGCAATGAGTGCATCAAGATCACTTTCATCCAAGCCTATTGTGATGTCTGCACTTGGCTCAGATGAAACAACTGAGCTAGCTGATGTCAGATTGTAAGCACGATCTGATTCAGTGTTGTTGGCAGATAGGAACTGTAGTAATGTGATATCTACTGATTGAACAGGCTCACTGAAATGAAGCACAATGGTGAATTGATCAGTTGCAGAGAGATCAGATATGACATCGAATGACTCAAGAACAGGTGAAGAGCTATCAAGAGTGTGGTTACTGGCAGGATTGGTTGGATCATCCATTGCAATTGTAACTAGGTTGTTCCCAGCAATGTCAGTCACAGTCACAGAACTAGCTGCGATAAAACAGTTGAAACTGACGGAGCAAAGAGGAGTAGGTGTTTCTACAGTCTTGAGTTTTAGTTCATTCAGGTCACTACGGGTCAGTTCAACATCAACTACTGAACCTGTAAATGGCAATGGATAGCCTCCGGTTAGATCAAATGTGTTTGGCTGAAGAAATGAGGAGAACAGAGTTATTCCTGTGAAATTAAAGGAGCTGTCGTCCACCACTTCACTAAATGACAAACGAAGTATTCCATTGTCTAGGTCCAATTCAAATCCATCCAGTGTTGGCGGAGTGGTGTCTTCAAGTACACCTGATGCCATGATGGCATTAGCATAGCTAATTTCAGAAAGAGGAAGGTTCTCTCTGTCAGTAACTGTTCCATTCTCTACTATAATGAAGGTGTCACCTCTTGTGTTTCCAATATCACCAGCTAGTTTGATAGCATTAGAATCAATCTCACTCAGCTCGACTGTAACTATTTCTCTGTCTGCCATTGTTACCTGACCTGCCGATAGTTCTAAAACTCTAGCATTTTCACTTTTCTCATTCAGCAGTGATATTTTAGAAACATTCAGTGTTGGTGATAGGATTGTTTCCGAGAATGTCAGGACGAGGGAAGCTACACTTCCATTCAGGTCTAATGTGAAGTGCTCGAGAAGAGGAGGGGTTGAATCTGGAGTATAGTTGCCCACAGGAATGGCTTGTCCGTCTGGTAATGTGACTATTGACTGTTGATTTGTATCACTAATGGCACCATCTAGCACACGCAGGTAGGTGGTATTTTGTGATGTAGCAAGGTTAGGCAGTGCCTTAATGGCATTAAGATCACTAGCTGTGAGTGTCAGCTCCACAAAGACACTGTTTTCATTAGAATGTTGATTGGTATATGACAGAGTGTGGGTGTCAGTAGAAATTGAGGTTGCAGCACTCTGTAGCACTAGTCTATCACTCATCAGAATACTGCCCTGAATTGCCTCTGAAAATGTAAGGACCAGTTTTCCAGAGTCTAAGTCAAATTCAAAATCATCCAGTAGAGGAGGCGTAGTATCGACGGAATGGCCTACAGCAGGCATTGCCATTGTGAGCCTGATTTCTTCAATTGCATTGCCACTAAAGTCACTGAAACTATCAGATGTCAGAGAAAGATATGTATTGCTCTCTGTGCTACCCAGGTCTGGCTGCTGTTTTATTGAATTTAGGTCATCTTCCTCAAGAGTGATAGTAAATATGGTGTTAATTTCATTAGTGGCTATCTCTCCTCCGTCAAGCTCTTCAAATGGTGCAGTTTCATCCTCTCCTCCTTGAATTCTTATCTGTGTTGTATCAGTGGTGTTTGGGTCAACAGCTTCAGAGAAGCTAAGAACAAGTGTTCCGTCATTGACATTGAGCTCAAATCCATTTACTTTCGGGGAGGTTTCATCAGCTTCGTACTCATCCACCATAGTAATAGATTCAATTACATTCTGATTGGCCAAGTCTTTAATAAGTTCAGCACTGATGTGAACAAAGGTATCGTTTCTTTCTGTTGCAATCAACCTGTTGGATTTTATCCCGTTGAGATCATTGGGAAGAATTTGAATACTAATAACAAATCCATCAGAGCTGTTGGTAAATCCTCCACTTAATTGGTAAGTGTCATTATCTCCCGGAGTACTGGACCCAACAATGCTCAGACGATTAAAAAGTATGTCGTCGCTGTCAACTATGTCATTGAAAGTGGCCACCAAGACTCCTGTATCCATGTCAAGGTCAAATCCAGTTAGTTCAGGTGGAGTAGAGTCACGGATGAATTCGTCAACACGTAGAGCTCTAGTCGATGGAACTGCTTCAGCATAATTCCCAGCTACGTCTCTCAACGTAGCATATTGCATTGAGAGATAACTGTTGGTATCTGATGATCCCAGGTTGGGAAGAAGCTTTATTGCTTGGAAATCTAGAGGTGCTAAGTCAATTCTTATCTCTGTTCTTAAACTGATATCCAAGTAGCTTATTTCTCCACCCGTTAGTGTATGGCTGACTGCATCACTGTTTACTTCATACTGCAGTGTGATGTTTGATGTGACCACTTCATCAGAGAGCGGCTCTTCGGCTGATATTTGTAGGATTCCAGCATTAATGTCAAGCAGAGTGAACATGATCGTTTGTGGTGGGGTGAGGTCGGGAGTGAAGTCTGTTACCTTGATGGCTTTGCTGTCTGTCACTTCCTCGATGGAATTTCCAGTGCCCCCATCTACTCCAGCCTCAACATCTCGTATAAGTCCTGATCCAAATGAAATGTATGTGTTATCAGTCTCAGTGGCAAGATCTAGTATAGCCTTGATGGCAATAGAGTCAGAATTGACCAGGAAAGCCTCCACTGTGGTATCAGGCTCTGAAGTAATGACTGTGATATCTTGGAGCGTGTGAGATACAGTTCTGTTAATTTTGTCCTGGAATGTTAAGTGTGTTTCTTCAAAACTTCCCGTGTTGACAATTTCATCAAAGTTCAATTGAAGTAGTGAGGAGTTTAGGTCAAGATTGAATGATAGAAGAACTGGAGGAGTAATATCAGCACCTATAAGTGCTGCACGCTCGATTCTAACAAAATTATCACTACCGATGACAGGAGTCACTGGGTTCCCACTGATGTCATCTACAAATTCAGAACTGAACCTGACAAAACATGTTATTGGTTGTCTACAGAGAAAACTTCTTCCTTTCACCAGGTTCAGATTGTCTCTTGACAGAATGAGTGAAACTAGTGAGCTGTCATTTTCTGGATACCTGGCATTGGTGAATTGTACACCTGCTGCATTGGCTGTTTCGCTCTGTCTCAGAGAGAGAGCTGAGATGTTGAGTGTTGAAACACGAACTTCTTCAGAGAATTCTATTATCAGCTCACCAGAGTCAAAATCAAAAGAAACAAAACTTGCCAGAGTCGGTGGAGTGAGGTCTTCTTCAAGTGATACGGCCATCCTGGCGTTACCATCAGTGACAGGGACAACATTCAAGCCACTGGTGTCATTTGCAAAGGCGGCACTGAAAGTGACGAAGCAATTGGCTGGGGCACTGCAAAAACCACTGTCAATGATTCCAGTATAGTCTTGTAGACTAAGATCAATCACAACTGTGCTCAAGTTAACAAGAGAGAGGGAAGAAGTTGTGGTAAATTTGACTTCCACTTCATCTGTTGGCTTCAGACGATCACTTTGAAGCTCTACCCTATTAATATCGATGTTTGGATCAAGTGCTTCATCAAATTCAAAGATGACTCGTCTACTATCAAGATCCAGTCGAAACACAGATATAGTTGGTGGAGTTTGATCAGGTGTATACTCCGATGCTGGTACAATATCATATTCAACTGAATTGTTAGACATATCAGTCACAGCATAAGGTGTGATGAGAATAAAGGTGTTGTTGATTTTGGTGGCCAGATTTGTATTAGCTTTTATGGCATTCAGATCATTTGCTACCAGTGATACTTCAACAGTGTCTGTGAACTGCTCCATAGATGAGGCCAGACTTAGGGACACATACGAAGAAAGATCATCATCCAGAGTAGTTGTACCATTTCTGACAAAGTTTATTCCCGATGCATTGATGGTGAGTACATCGATAGTTTCACTGAAATATAGTGTTAGCAAGCCAGAGTCGACATCAAACGCAAAACTGTCCAGAGTGGGGCTTTCTTCATCTTGACCATACTTTGAAGCCTGAGTCCTGGAGATTGCAGTTATGTAATTGTTAGAAGCATCAGCCAATGAGTTTCTAGCAAGGGATATATATGAGTCAGAAGTTGATGTAAAGAGAGCAGTGTTTGCTGCAATGTTATTAAAATCTTCACGGCTTAGGTCGATGACTACTTCAGTTCCATCTGCACTAGAGGTATTACTAGATTTCAGTTGATATATTTCAGAGCCATCTGAGTTCTCAAGGGTGACTCCAGTAACTACAAGGCTCGACACATTTACTGACTCACTGAAAGTCAGCAAGAGCTCTCTTGTGGTAAGGTTGACTTCAAACCGATTCAGGCTGGGTGGTGAAACATCAGGTATGTAACTATCAACTTGCCTAGCAGACGGTAGCTCTAGTATTTCATTGCCATAGTAGTCGAGCAATACTCCCCTACTAATGTTTATGAATGTATTATCAGAGCCTGTAGCTAGTTCACTTTGAAGGACCAGTCCATCCACATCAATTGGTGGCAATGAAATTGTGACAATGTTGCTATCTTCATTCACAGCAATACTGTTCTCAAGAGTATAAGAAATAACTGTCATGTCATAAGAAGCCTTTGATTGTATAGTCACTTCGGTCACTCGGAACGAAGAGATGTTTATTACCTCATCAAAAGTGAGGATAATTTCCGATGTGTTGAGGTCAAGAGTAAACCTTTGTAGGATTGGACCAGAGATGTCACCCGTGAAGTTTGCAGCCCTGGTGGCATTTAAGTGGCTGATTGGAACCACCAGATTACCAGCTGCATCAGTAAAGGCATCATCATCCAGTGAGAGATATGTAGTGTTTATGGATGTAGTGAGGTTCCTGTTAAGAGTGAGAGCAAAGAGGTCTTCATCACAAAAGCTGAGACGTCTGACTAGAAGTGTTTCGTAGAGGAGTGTGCTACACTGCAAAGTATAGGAAGTTGAAGATGTAGAGTCGGCTCCACTTTGGAGAGTGACAGATTGTGCCTGGAAGCTATCGAATGGAACCACTTCACTGAATGTAAACAATATGTTCCTGTCATCTAAATCAACTGTAAACTCTTCTAGAACAACAGTAGACACATCTAGCGAGTACTTGGTCACTATAGTTGCTGATTCAGCATCAATTTCAACCACAGAATTTCCACGGGTGTCATAAAAAGAAGTGTTTGTAAGTGAAATATAGGTTTTGCTTCGACGTGTAGCAAGCGATGAGATATTTTGAATTGATAGTAGGTCAATGTCTGACAATTGTACTTCTATAACAGTGTAGTTTACCAAGTCAAATGTACTGCTTGTAAGGGAATACTGGCCACCATCAATGCTTGTAATGTTACGAGAGTCTGAGAGAGTGACGCCTTCTATGTTAACAGTGTCAGTGTCAATTGCCTCTGAAAATGTCAACTCCATCACTCCACTGTCCATATCTAAATCAAACATGAGAAGTACTGGCTTGGTCGTGTCTGATATTACCATGGATGCATCAAAGGCATCATTTCTTGTCACCTCTACCACAGGGTTCCTGGCCAGATCTTCTATGGTCCTATTAGTAAGAGATATGTAGGTGTCTGCAGGTTCAGTTCCCAGATCTGGTGTCAGTTTCAGCTCGTTCAGATCATTTGATGTTAAAGTGATGATAGCTGTTCTACCGTCAGGTGAGCGATCAGAACTATCTCCAGTGAGTCTCAGAGTAGATGGGTTTGGCTCAGTGGGAGATGAAAATAACTCAATCTCTATAGAATTTAGACTAGTGATGTTGATAGCTTCGGAAAAGGTCAGGTTTAGTACTCCCATGTCCTGATCGAGAACAAAGTTCTGAAGAGTTGGCGGTGTCTCATCTGCATAAACTCTACTAGCTTTGATTGCTTTTCCATCAGTGACTGCAATAACATCTACACCACTGGTATCATCAATGACTGAAGCTCTCATAGTCAGATATGTGTCATCTTCTGTTGTTCCAAGACCAGGTATAGTGTTGAGTGCAACCATGTCTTCGAGAGACAGTGTCACATCAATGACGGCACTATTGTTGCTGTTGGTATAGCTATCTTCAGTTAGTTGATAATACGGCCCAGTGCCCCTATCCCTGTTTGCTTGTATGATAATTCCTGTAGGGTCTAGTGAATCTGCAAAGGCTATCCCAGAGAATGTTAACGAAATGATTCCATGTTCCATATCAAATGTGAAACCAGTGAGATTTAGAAGATCACTTTTTCCTCTGTATTCGTCCACAGGGAGAATGACATTGCGTATGCCATTTCCTGCAGCATCACGTATGGCATCGTCTTCCATCAGGATGTAGGTGTTGTTAGCCGATGTGGCCAAAGCCTCATCTGTTAGTATAATGTCAAGCAGAGTTTCAGAGAAGCTGATAGTGTAGTCGATTGTTTCAGTTTGAATGCTTTCAGTTATACTAGTATCATTAGTCAAATACAGAGAGCACTGTGCTTGTACTGGTGATGGGCAGATAGCAATCTTGGGCCCATTAACTTCTGATTGTAGGGGCTCAGAGAATGTTATTACTATAAGGCTCCGGCTAAGATCAATTAGCACTCTCTCTGCAGTAGGTGGAGTCTGGTCCATCACAATGCCAGTGATCATGTGAGTACCACTTTCCAGATAGTTACCTGACACATCAGCAATGGCATCACTGTCAAAGTCAATATAGGCAAGGACTTCTCTTGACTTGATCTGGATTGTATCTCTAACCGAGAAGTATATCGTAATATTTGAAGAAGTGTCCTGCTCTATTCTCTCGAAATCTGTCAGCTCATAGATCACGGTACTATTCACCTCGGTATCATGGAGTGATAGCTTGGTCACAGTAAGAGTATCAGGGTCCACTGGTTCATCAAATGATATTGTCAGTGAGTTTCTCTCAAGGTTCAATTCACTGGAAGTATACATAGGAGGAATGGTATCTGGGATGTAGATATCAACTATGAATCCTGGTATTGCTTCCATTATAGACTCCACCAAATTGCCAGACATATCCCTCAAAGTATCACTTGGGAAAAGTATGTAGCAATTGCCGCGACCACTGCAGAGGTGGTTTTCTTCTTTTACTCTGACAATATCTTCATCTGAGAGACGGAAAGTTAGTATATAACTGGGCATGGTGGTAGTGACAGTAGCACTAGTTATATTGTACACAGTAACTGGGCGGTCGTGCAAAGACTGTAGAGTGACATATTCCGCTTCAAACGTTGTTAAATTTACTATCTCAGAGAATTCCAGTGTTATATCACCATTCGATAGGTTGAAAGAGGCAAACTGGGTTAGCCGAGGTGAAGTGGTATCATTGATAAAGCTGGTGGGAGGTGCAGGCAGGAATTCATGCACACCGTGGCCGATCATATCATAGCTACTATTATCAGCCAGAGACAGATAGCAGTCGTCAACATGTTCATATGTACACACAGGCAGTCTCTTTATCTCATTAGAGTCCAAGAAGCTCAGCTGGATTACAATCTCAGGGCTACTATCAGAGACAACTTCACTGCCAGTGAGGCTGTAGTTTATATTTGGTGTCATGGCTGAGTCTTGTAGCATGATTCCTGTTACATCAACACTGGATGCTTTGATGGTTTCATCGAAGGTGAGTATTATACGCCCAGTGTTAAGATCAAAGGTATATTCAGTTAGCCTAGGCCGCATTCCATCACCGATGTAATTGGTGGCCTTCATAGCTGATCTTGAGGTGATAGGAATGAGTCTGTTGTCATTCATATCATATATGCCATCTGATGCAATTGTAATGAAGGTTGATTCTGGAGAGAGGGCAAGATTTTCCAGTTGACGGATCCTGTCTTTGTCTGTATCTTCAAGTTGGAATGTTACAGTAGGGCCATACTCTGATGTTAGCAGGCTACCACCATTCAGTTCAACAAACTCAGTCGCTGAATTGAACACTTGGGTGCTCTGGAATGAAATCAACTCTGGCATCAGTCGAGAGTGATTGACAGTTTCGGAAAAGATAAGTGTGACTGTATCATCAGAGAGGTCCAGAGTGAATTCTTCAAGTTGAGGGCGGATACGATCTGGCTCAAAATCATCTGCTCCAATACCGACGTCACTCGTCAGTGGGTTGTTACTGATTCCTGCATAATCAGTTACAAAACCATAATCAAATGATAAGAATGTCGTCATTAAAGAATAAGCCAAGTAGACATTTGCTTTTATCTTGTTGGAGTCTGAGCGTGAGAGAGAAATTAGCACAATTGAGTCAGTTATTTGGGTGACTTGAGAGCTGTTAGTTAACTCAACACTGTTTATGGTTGAGTTTGAGGCACCCTGAAGAGTCAGCTGAGAAACATCAACAGTAGAGGCATTGATTCCTTCACTAAATGTAAGCAGAAGATGGCCATCTGAACCACCAGATAAATCAAGAACAAAGCTCTCTAGCTGTGGTGGTACAAAGTCAGCCGATATGTTCAGTGCCATGACTGCTGCAGTTGCTGGGATAGCATCAATTGGGTTATCAGAAACATCATAGATTGCATCAGCAGGTAGAACCATGTATGTAGTATCGGCAGTTTGACCAAGTGGAGGTAGTCTCAGAATTTCCTCTGCATCTACAACTTCTACAAAAACTTCGACATCTTCTGAAATTCCAGGTGTGACAGTTGCTGTAGTGAGAGTGTGGTTCAGACCACCATCAATGTTGGACTGAAGTGTGATGTCATTGACGTTGAGTGTTGAGGCATTGACAGTTTCTGAGAAATGGAGGATAAACTGAAGGCCTCCTGTCACAGTGAAGGTATCGAATCCCAACAGGAGTGGACCAGTTTCATCAGGGACTACATCTCCAGCAGGTCTTGCTCTGGTGGAATCAATGGTGGTGAGTTCATTGCCATTAGAATCCTCTGCTGCATTAGGTGGGAAGGAGAGGAAGGTATTTGAAGTGTTTGTACCAAAATTAAAGTTCTCCTTGATGTAGTTAAGGTCACTGTTGAGAAGAATTATATCAATTTCTGGGCCACTGGTGCTGTTGATTGTTCCTCCAGCTAGTTGAATAAATGGAGAAATTGGAATAGCTTGGCTTTGGATTGTAAACTCTGAGGGTATAACTGTATTTTCAAATATAACTTCTGAGAATGTTAGCTTCAATGTTCCCGAGTCAATGTCTAGAGTGAAGTTAAGCAGACTTGGACTGTGATTATCAACAACGACATCATCAGCTTGTAGACCACTGTCCAAGAATATTGGTTCTATAGGGTTGTTGGCAACATCGTAGACAGCTTCAGATTCAATAGTGATATAGGTGTTTACTCGAGTCGTGCCAAGGTTTTCAGATAGCTGGAGGAATGTCAGATCAGCTTGAACCAATGATACTGACAGAATTGGCCCACAGTCCGGATCTATATCAGCACCTTGAGTGAGACGACGTGGTTCTACTCTCACAGTGGTCACTTGAGCATTCCTTACACTCTGGATCACCATACCAGAGACATTCAAACTACTGGCATTGACAGTCTCAGAGAATGTAAGTATCAATATGCCATTGTTCATATCCAGAACAAATGAGTCCAGCTCTGGTTGTGTTTCATCAGGGTACAGGTAGGATGTTTTGAGAGCATTGGTAGGTGACCGCAAAAGAATGCTGTTCTCACTCAGGTCCTTGACTGCATTGGCATAATACCCAATATATGTTGTATCTCTTGACGTAGCTAGTGTTTTTCTTGAGTTTATATTGTCCAGATCAGTCTGATTTATTGTGAGGATTATTACAGGACCATCTTCGGGTGAAACATGTCCACTGATCAATGGATAGAGCACAGCAGTGTCAGAGTTAGAGTCCAACAGATGGAAACTAGTTGGCATGATAGAGCTGCTGTCCACAGACTCATTGAAACTCAGTTCAATGACACCATTGTCCAGGTCAAAGGTATAGCTTTCAAGATTTGGTGGCGAGCTGTCTCCTGTGTGATTAGTGGCCATTTTAGCATTCTCACTTGATATATTTACAACTGGATTATTGTTCATGTCACTGATAGCCAGGGAGGATAGGGCCAAGAATGTATTGTTAGTAAAGGACCCCACAATCTCCATTTCTTCCTTGATGAAGTTGATGTCATCTATGTGAAGGAAGTAGGTGAATATAGCTGCTGGTGTATCAGGAACACTGTAACCACCAGGTGACAGTGTAATATTGATGAATGTATCACTGGAAGAGTTTGACACATTTTGCAGAATGACATCCTCAGGTTTAAAATTTCCGACATTGACAGTTTCACTGAAGGTAAATATAATCCCACCGATGTCTAGATTGATGTGAAAGTCTTCTAATACTGGTTGTGTGTCATCATAAATGAATCCGTCAACACCCATGGCTCCTGTTTGAACGATGACATCCATCGGATTATCAAAGTAATCAAAGGCAGCTGAACCAGAAGCAGTAAGATAAGTTGTTTGGGGGGAGTTCAAAAGTCCTGGCCGGGCCTTTAAGTTGTTGAGGTCATACTTTGAAAGAGTGAAGTTCACTTCATAGTAGTCAACTGTTTCAATATCAGCACCAAATCCAGTTAGACTGTATGTGATTGTAGAATCTGAAAGGTTCACGGTGCTCTGAAAAGCAAACTGGGTTGGATTAATCAAAGCAATGTCAACTGCGTCATCAAAGGAGAGCATCAGTAGTCCAGCATCTAAATCAACAGAGTAGCTGAGAAGAGTAAGTCTGTCATTATCTGATAAATAGTCATCTGCTATTACACCAATGTTTTCTGGTACCACAGGGTTACCAGCTGCATCAACAAAGGCATCCTCTGTGAATGAGATGTAACTGTCTCTGAATCGTCGACCGAGGTCATTTAGAACCTTGATATCTCGGATGTCCTCGCGAGAAAAGGTGATGACGATAAAGTAACTTTCACTACCAGCTGAGGCTGATCCACCACTCAGGGTCACTTTGCTTCCAATACCGGATTCTGTTGATTGAATGGTAATAGCTGAAAAATTAACTCGGTCAGGTAGTACTGGCTCGTTAAACTCCAAAGTCAAAGTACCAGTGTCCATATCAAGCTGAGTAAATTCTTGAAGTGTGGGAGATATTGAATCACGTATATAGTCACCAGCTGGAAGCGCCATAGTGTTCTGTATTGGAGTTACGTCCAAACCGATGATGTCTGAAACGGCATTTTCTGTCAGTGAGATATAAGTGTCATTGATGTCCGTTGCAATCCGAGTATTTTCCTTGATACGAGTCAAGTCATTTGACGACAAATAAAACTCTATTACTGTGCTGAATTCCTCTGTGATTTGCCGTACTGATATCGGGTCTAGTTGAACACCTGATGTTGAGCTAGGTTCACCTTGAATGGTGATAGATTCAGAGTCAAATGTGTCATAATCAACTGTTTCATCAAATGTGAGGTGGACAATGCCACTTGTTAAGTTTAGTGTGAAATTGACAAGGTTAGGACTGACGGTATCTTCTACATAACCAGCATCTGTTAGTGTTCCTGCATCACTGGAAGAGGGATCAACCAAAGCTTCACTAGGGTTATTTGACATGTCCAGAATTAGCCCAGGATCAGCATTAACATAGCAGATTGATGCTATAATACACAGACTGCCGCGTTCCCCACTCTTTGCTTTGATGATATTAAGATCATCGGTGGTTATGTTGATTACTATTTCTGCACCATTGAGACTCTCTGTCGTTCCCCCAGTCAACCTGTAAGAATCAAATGAACTTGACACAGAAGAGAAAGAGTTTTGAAGCAACAGTGCAGATACATTCAAGCTGGAAGCATTAACAGTCTCAGAGAACGATAGTGTGAGAAGTGCATTGGTCATGTCCAATCCAATAAAACCAGTTATAGTTGGTCTGACAGTATCAGTGGTAATGTAGGAAACATTCAGAGCATCTTGTGAATCAATCATCACCACTTCATTTGCAAAAACATCCTTCACTGCAGTACTCTGGATAGACAGATGGCAGTTCTGTGTGTTGGTACAGAAATCAGTGTCAAAATATATCATATTAATGTCATCAGTTTCCAAACTGATTTCAATAACTTGAGAAGCATACTCCTCTGTCTCAATTTCTCCACCAGTTAGAGTAACTAGTGGCTCAGTGTCATCAGCAGATGATTGAATTGTGATGGCTCCGGTATTGAATCCACTACTCAAAACAGGTTCATTGAATGTTAGAGATATGTTTCCATAGCTAAGGTTAATTTCCCATGATTCCAATTGAGGAGCAGTACTATCTGTCACAAATTCAGTGACTCCAGTTTGAACAGCTACTAATGAATTTCCACTAAGATCATCAACAGCATTCTCTTCAAGTCCAATATAAGTGTCTCTTGTACCAGTTGCAAAATTTTCGGTGGCTTTAAGCTGGTTCAACTCTTCTGCAGTCAGATCTATGTTGATTGTGGACGAGTTAGACGTAGTTAATATATCTGTAGTAAACTGCAGTGTTTGTGCATTGGCATCCATGCTACTCCTCAAAGAGAGCAAGTCAACCTGAAATGTTTCCACATTGACAGGTTCATTGAATATGATAGTGAGACGTCCGCTATTTGCATCAAAAGTCGAGAAGATGATCTGTGGAGGGAAATTGTCCTCGACTCCTCCACCACCCATTACATCACCAACAGGTTGAAGCGGGTTATTGTTGTAGTCTGTCACAGTGGCATTGGTTACAGTCAGTGTGGACTCATCGGGAACTGCAAGGTTTGTGATGGTCACCAGATCCTGAGAACCTAAAGTAATTTCAATGACATTAGGAGTGGCTGGACTCTGTAATGCAGTGCCATCTGTAATGTGGTAGTAGGAGTCATTTCTAAAAGAATAGATTTCCGTGTGTTGTACAACAAATGAGTCTAATCGAACTGCTTCATTGAAAGTCAGAACTATGGTACGACTTCTCACTGATATTGGTGCACTTTCAAGGATTGGACCAGTTGTATCTTCAGTGTAGGCATTTGCTGCAGTCTCAGAGATATCTTCATTGCCAAGTCCTGCAAAATCTTCAACAGTATCAGGAGCCAATAGAATGTATGTGTTACTAATGGATGTGCTTAGATTGCGATCAACCTTAATTCTATTTAAGTCAGAGTCATCTACAAGGATCTCCAAGGTGGTGTAAAACTCTAGGTTATTTTCTACTTGAGGCACGATCTGCAAGCTGATGGCTTGCGTCGACATTTCATCAGATGCAATTGTGATTCCTCTTATATCAAGTAATTCAACTGCCTCACTAAAGTTTAGTGTTAGATACCCAGAATCAAGATCAAGACCAAAGCTTTGTAGCATCGGGCTCTGTGAATCTTGAACAAAACCTTCAGCTTCAAAAGCATCATTGTGAGGAACAACAACGACTTTCAGTCCACGAGTATCTTCAAAGGCAAGATCAGAAAATGAAATGTGACTGGATCTTTCACTGACACCGAGAGTTGTCAGTGTCTTGATTGCATTTAAATCTCTGAAGTTTAGTTCGAGTTCTACAACATGGGAATTGGTGTGGTTTACACTGCCACCTGTTAGGTTCCAGGCCCTTCCTATAACTGCAACCCTGCTATCATCCTGCAGTGTGATCTCAGTATACTCTATGGAGTCTACATTGATTGACTTGGAGAAGGTCAATCTTATGGATCCTTCATCGAGATCAAACACAAACTCCTGCAGAGTAGGACGCAGTTCATCAGCTACAAATTTGTCTGGCAGGATACCCAGAGCAAAGGATTGCGAAATCTCCATTGCAGCATTATTGTTAGTGTCCATTATGAGAGATGACTCAACAGCTAAGAAGGTGGTTGTAGGATCTCGTACCAAAGTTGACTGTAATTGCAAACCCAGTGTATCTTCTTCGGAAAGAGAGATGGTGATTTCCAAACCATCAGCCATGCTAGGTGTTCCACCTGTCAGCCTGT
Organism: Phenganax stokvisi; assembly: GCA_025400075.2. Classification (NCBI taxonomy): domain Eukaryota; kingdom Metazoa; phylum Cnidaria; class Anthozoa; order Malacalcyonacea; family Clavulariidae; genus Phenganax; species Phenganax stokvisi. The sequence continues at coordinate 88,080 of JAODVQ020212129.1, forward strand.
ACACACCAACAGCATCAGTTATGTCAGCTGCATCTTGAAGAATGATGGCAGTTTCTTCAATTGTCCCAGCTGCTACAGTTTCAGAGAATGTTAGCACAAGAACACTGGCGTTAACATCCAAGCTGTAACCAACCACCTGTGGTCCAGTTCCATCTGCTTCATAATCATCAATTTGTTTATTATCTGACATAAGGACCTCAATCACAGCATTACCGGCAAAATCTTCAACAGCAGTATTGCTAATGCTAATAAAAGATGTCTCTGGATTACTAGCAAGGTTCCTCTCTAGTTTAATTTGGTTTAGATCTGATGTATTGAGTAAGATGGAAATAGTAAAGCCATCACTGGAGACATCTAGGTCTGCTGGGGATAGGGCCAATGGGGTTACAAAGCCTCTGTTGTGGATTTGCACCTGGTCAAACATGAATGTTGAAGAGTTTGGGAAATCATCAAATGTTAGATTCAGGAAACCGCTATCCATGTCAAGTGCCGAGGAGGTAAGGGATGGAGGTATCTCATCAGCAACATAGTTATTAACAGGAATGGCTTTAGTGTCAGTAATAGCTAGTATATCATTTCCAAGTGTATCATCAATAGCTGAGGCTTGGACAGTAATGTAGGTGTTGTTTGGTGTTGTAGCAAGATCATATATAGATTTGATCTCAAATAGATCCATATCAGAGAGCTGCACGGCAACAAAATAACCATTTGGACTAGATGTAATGCTGTCTTGTGTGAGTCTGTATGTTATATCTTCCACAGCAGTTTTATCGTTCTGAAATCGAATAGCTCTTGGGTTCCATGTTGAAGTATCGACAACGTCGCTGAAATTGAGATTGAAACTTCCAGTGTGCATGTTGACATCGAAAGCCACGAGTCTGAGGCGAACGGAATCTGGAGTAAATACAACTGTTGGTGAGCAAGCGACATATTCTATGTTTTGCCTTGCCATATCCTCAACAGTGGTGCTAACAACTTCAAGGAATGTATTCTCTGTATTAGTAGCTAGATTCACATCTGATTTGATATCTATGAGATTGTCAGGTGTTAGAACAATAGTAACCTCAGTAACTCCATCCTGTATACTATCCGGACTGAATGTTCCACCAGTTAGAGTGAAGTTTGAACCTGATGTGCAATTGGATTTGAGAGTGATTCCAGTTACACCAAATGTCGATACCCTAACTGGTTCATCAAATGTTAGAGTGAGAGTATCATCAATAAGATCTAGAGTGAATCCTTCAAGTATTGGAGGTGTAGTATCTGGAGTGTAATTATCAACTGGTTCGGCAAGTGCTGTATATGCTATGGGATTCTCTGATGTAGCTAGATCATACACTGCCCCACTAGCAATACTCAGGTAGGTGTCCAACTCATCGGTACCAAAATCTCTGGCCTTGATTGTATTGGCATCGTGACGAGAAAGATTAAGCATGATGGTCACTGCATCGATGGAGTATACTGCAGCATCAGTGAGAGTGTGTCTTTCAGAGGCTGAGGTTACATTTTCATCTGCTTGCAAAGTAAAACCAGTCACTACTATTGAATCTATATTTACAGGCTCATCAAACACCAACAACAGCTGATTGCTATTTAGGTCTAGGTCAAAAGTTTCTAATTCTGGTTCCTGGGTATCAGCTACAAAGCTCCTAACAATGATGCCGGGCTCTGCCAGGGGTACACCAGCAAATGTGTTGCCTGCAATATCTAGAACCAAATCAGATGAAGCTGTAATGTAGCAGTCGCCACGGTAGGAGCAGATTCCTGAGTCACGCTTCAAGTTGTACAAATCGGTCATGGTGAGCATGACACGTACTGAGTTAAGAGCCAGTTGAGTTGGTGTTCCTCCTGTTAAATTGAGTTGAATGTGAGGTGGCTCAAAGAGATTCTGAAGTACTATGTACTGTGGTTTGAAGGTGGAAAAGTCAATTGTTTCCGAGAACACTAAGGTCAGCGTTGCATCATTGAGATTGATCTCTGAGAAACGTGTAAGTTGAGGTGGGGTTGTGTCATTGACAAAGAAGCTGGCTGCAGTACCAGTTACTTCAAAAACATTAAGACCCTCCATGTCAGTGACAGTTGATTGTGGAAATGAGAGGTAACAGTTGTCTGCAGAATCTGAAGAGCACAGATCAGTCATGTCCTTTATGTTATCCAGATCATTGATACTGAGAGTAATGTTCAGTTCACTGCTGTGAGTCGTGCCTTTCTCACTGTCTCTCAGTTGATATGAAGAGGACGAATCTCTGTTTTGGAGTTGTAGCGACATAACATCTAGCGAAGTGATGTTGACAGCCTCATCAAATGAGAGGGTTATTATACCTGAATCAAGATCAAACTGGAACTCTATCAAACTGGGTCTGTCTGTGTCTGCAGTGTACATGTCAACAACTAGAGCATCACTTGAGGAGTAGCTCTCAACTCTGTTGTTACTCATGTCCACTATAAGGTCAGAACCAAATGAGATGTAAGTGGTGTCATTAGATATTGCTAGATCAGGTAGAGCCTTGAGACCATTTAGGTCCGAAGACAGGAGATAAAACATGACAGTTGGGGATACACTGGCAGTAGGATTTCCTCCAGAAAGCGTGTATGATGAAGTAGGATTCCTACCATCATTCTGAAAAGTAATTTCACCTGGTACCAATAACGATGAATTGACAGTTTCAGAAAAGAACAATGTAACTAGTCCAGTATTTAGATCCAAGTAATATTTCATCAGTGAAGGTTGAGTTATGTCCTCTCTATAGTCTTCAACAGGGATGGGACCTTGAGGAACATTTGGATTTAGGTGGACATCGGACAAAACACCAGCTTCCAGGTACAGGTGAGTATTCTCCATTGATGTAGCTAGACTGGTATCAGCAAATATCAGGTTGAGATCAGCCTCAAGTAAATCAATAGCAAGACTTTCAGCACTTATCCTTGAAACGAATCCTCCGGTCAAAGTAAATGATGTGGTGTTAGCAACAGAATCAACAAATGATATGCTGGTATATGTGACAACATCATCCACAGGCTCATCCCAAGTGAGTTCAAGAACACCATCGTCAAGGTCAAGCTTAAATTCTTCCAAATCTGGTGGAATCAGATCTGCAGTGTGCCGTGATACTTGGATTGCCTCACTCATATCAACAGCATCGAGGCGACGGTTATTCATATCTAATACTGACCCTTCAGACACTGACAAAAATGTTGTGGAAGTGTTACTTCCAAGAGGTGACCTCTGCTGAATAGCTCTTAGGTCCACTAGTGCAGGATAGATTTCAATATCAGCTGAGATGTTCTGTGAGAAAGATGTTGAACTTGAGAGTGCATAGAATTCATCAGTATTGGTGGTATCATTTCTCAGTTGTAGCACTATGTTTTGTACGTTTAGTGTACTAGCCATTACTGTTTCTGAGAAGTGCAGGATAATACGGAGTGGTGGAGTTCTGGAGGTATCAAGTAGTAAGTCAAATCCATCAAGAGTGGGATTTCGCTCATCCTCGACAAACAATGTTATCTGTGTAGCAAAATTGGTAGGTATTTCACTGATTGGATTATTGTTCAAGTCAGATACAAGGCGTGAGCTGTATGAAATATAAGATGAGGTTTGTGAAACAGCCAGAGTCTCGAGACGCTTGATGTTGTTGGCATCAAATGGGATCAGTGTGATCACTACAATATGGTCATTACCAGGAGGTACATCACCACCAGTAAGCTGGTGATATACGCCATCGGCTATGTCAGGATGACTCTGGATGATAATTTCTGATGGATTGAAATTGCCAACATTAACTGTTTCACTGAATTCCAGTGTCAGAGTGTCGTCTGTTAGATTTAGCACCGAGCCCACAAATGAAGGTGGAGAAGAATCACTTGTTACATTAGTGGACTGAACAGCTTCTAAAAGATCTACAGCTTCAATGGCGTTACCACTCATATCCTCCACTGCTCCGTATGAGAGAGTCAAGAATGTATTGTCCACACTTGTACCAAAATCAGCATCGCGTTTTATTTCATTCAGGTCTGATATGAGAACTTCTACTCTCACCACATCTGAGTTGGCAGATGAGATGTCACGATATCCCGCGAAATTGAATGAGATTACAGTACTGGTGTTTCTGCTGCTATGCAAAGTTAGAAGTGTCGGATGGAGCGAACTTGAATTGACTGTTTCTGAAAAGGAGAGAACAAGTTCATCTGCACCAATCAGTAATTCAAATGATTCTAAGGTGGGTGCCATCATGTCACTTTCAAAGTCTAGTGCTTCCTTTCCATTTGTTCGTGACAGAGTGCTAATGATGTTATTCTGGAAATCATAAACCATTCCAGATGAAAAGCTGATATATGTTGTTTCGGCAGAGACTGCAAGCGAGGTTTTAGCTTTGATGCGATTTAGATCAGTATTATCCAGGATAACAGTCTGAGTTGTACTCCCTTGGTTTGCAGTCACTCTACCTTCATTCAATAGGGTCTCATAATCCTCTGTGTTTGAGACTGACTGTGCATTCTGTATAGTGATATGTGTGGCATCAACAGCGTCTGAATGGACACTCTCTGAGAAAGTAAGAATCAAAGCACCAATGTCCATATCCAATGTAAAGTTCAATAGAGTAGGTGGAGTCATATCAAATTCATGATCAAAGGCTATGAGGGCCATTTCAACAGATCTCTCTAGCAGAGAATTGTTATCCATATCATGAATTGCTCCAGCTTGTATGGCGAGGTATGTGTTTGATATTTCTGTTCCCAAATCAGCAAATGTCTTGATAGTGTTAAGATCATCAGAAGTCAGGTAAAGATCAAACTGGAACTCATACAGAACATCAGCTGGTATTCCTCCAGTGAGATTATAAGCCATTGATGCCAGAGAAGCATCTTCCATGTTTTGCAGAGTGATAGAAGATGGATCTATGGTTGATACATTGACAGTTTCAGAGAAAGAAAGTGATAGTTTTCCCTCATCTACATCAAGAATGAACTGTCTAAGAGACGGTGGAGTTGTGTCTGAGATGTATTGGTTGGCTCTTAGGCTGTTTGATGTGACAATGGATGTAACTGGCTGGCCTGCAACATCGCTGATAAGTTCAGCAGCAACACTGATGTAAGTGTTGTTTCTCTCAGTAGCAAGACCAATTCTTCTCTTCAGCTGATTCTGATCTATTTCTGTTAGTAGCAGCTCTGTCTCGTAGCCATTGCTACTAGTAGTAGATCCTCCAGTCAGTGTATACATGTTCTCAGTATCACTACCGTCAAAGACTCCCTGAAAGGTGATCTTGGTCGGGTCTATATCATTGTTATTGTTGTTCATGACATCATCAAATGTGAGATTTAGATATCCAGAGTCAAGATCCAAGCTGTAGGACAGGAGCCTAGGAGAAGATATATCACCCTGGTAGGCCATAGCACCATAGGCACTCATCATTGTAACTTCAACGACATTATTTCCAGCTGTATCTTTTATTGCAGATGAAGACAGTGAAATGTAGCTTGATTCAATGGTACTAGCCAAGTCCTCGTCCAATTTTATTGCCCTAAAATCACTGTCACTGATGATAATAGTTACAAGAGTTCGTGTGTCATCTGTTTCTGTCGTACCTCCAGTGAGTGTATGATGAGTAGAGGCATCATTTGTCTGTAATGTGAAACCACTGAACTCTACACTGTCAGTATTCACAGGCTCTGAAAATTGTAGCTGCAGTATACCTTCATCCATGTCTAGAGAAGTGAAAGAACTGAGACGAGGTGGAGTTTCATCCCTTGTATAAATGCTCACAGGTATTAACTCATCAGTAAGTTCAGAAACATTGACAGGATTGGGACTATTTGCGACATCGCTAACCAGGTCGGCCGTAAAGTTCAGGAAAGTATCGTTTACTGAAGTGGCGAGGTAATCAGTAGCTTTCAGAGTTTGTATATCATCAGAGTTCATTCTCAACTGGAAAGTTGTGGAATCTTGGTTAGTGAGACGAGTTCCACCTGTTGTTAGCTGGTATGAAATGAACGAATCACTGCTGTTTGCTATAGTTAGTTCTGTTAGTTCCAATTCCATGCTACGAATGGGTTCATCGAATTCCAAAGTAATTTCTCCACTATCCATGTCTAAGTTAAAGTACCTGAGCAAAGGTTGGGTGGTGTCTGGTGTAAAGTCTCTTACAAGTCTATCACGATCAAAAGCCTCATCAGCAGTCATAACAGGATTTCCAACAATATCTTTGATAAATGCTGAACTAAAACTAACCCAGCATCCATTTCCAACGTAGCATGCAGTTCTTCGTTGCTTGATATCATTAAGATTGTCCGTACTGATTTGAATTTCAATCTGTTCTCTGTCTCCACCAAGTATGACAGCATCTGAGAATACATATCGGCCGCTATCTGTGTTCCCGAATTGATCCAAATAGAGATTAGTAAAATCAACAGTTGACACGTTCACAGTCTCATCAAACTCAAGAACCATAATTCCAGAATCTAAATCAAACGAGACAAACTTTACCAACTGGGGTGGTGTTGTGTCATCTATGAAATCTCCTACTTCTTCAGCAGTAGTTGGATCTATGGCAATTACAGAATTGTTGACCATATCTGTAAAGGCCTCTGCTGGGAAACTTATGAAACAGTTCTCAGCTCTGGTGCAGATTCCAAGACGAGACAGCTCATTGATGTCACTGTCGGTAAGTACAATGGCAAAGTCAGCAGAATCTCCACTTGATTTTGTTCCACCAGTTAGACTGATGTTGGTGGAAACTGTTGACGCTTGTTGCAGAGTAATGAGATCTAAAGCTGCTGTATTGCTATCTATTGTCTCATTAAAGTGAAGAGTTATAGTCTTGGTATTGATATTGAGATCAAATGATTGCGAACTCAAACTCGGCCGATTGGTATCTGGTGTGAACTCATTCACCATTTCGGCCATGGCTGTGTTAATAGAACTAAGTGAGTTCATATTCATATCTAGCACTGCACTCCCTGTTGCTGTCATGAAGGTTGTTAGGTTACTGACAGCTAGCTCACGTAGTTCTTTGAGCTCATTCACATCACTATTGGACAACCTGATACTAACGCTGGTTCCATCAAAACTCAACACAGCTCCAGATGAAACAAAAGTGTAGGACTCAGCAATGATACTTCTTTCTTCTATTAGAGTAATCTCAGTCAAGTCAAGGGAACTCATGTTGATATATTCACTAAATGTAATCTCTAGTGTGCCGGTATTCATGTCCAAATTGAAACTACTTATCTCGGGAGATCTAGAATCAGCAACAAATACCTCAACCTCCTGCGCCTGATCATCAAATATAGGTTCAACTAACAGACCAGCCATATCAGTTATAGCTCTGGTACTGATGGAAATGAAAGTAGTCTCATTGCTTGAGGCAAGAAGTGGCTGAGACTTTATTTGGTTTATATCTGTCTCTGAGAGTATAATTTTTACATTGGGTGTGTAACCAGGTTCTGAATAACTGTCTACTAATTCATATGATATATCGTCAGAGTTGCTGGCTGATTGGATAGTAATCTGTCTCACATTTAGCATTTCAACATTGACAGTCTCAGAAAAGTTCAAGATGAGAAATTCTGAATTTAGGTTAAGAATGAAGGACTCAAGTTGGGGTGGTGTAGAGTCAGGCACAAAGTTAGATACTTCGAAAGTAGTACTAGAATCACTGTATACATTGCCAGCCACATCAACTATCGCATCGGAATCAAGAGCTAAGTAGGTGTTATCAATATCTGTGGCAAGGTTGACAATTGCTTTGATGTTGTTAAGGTTTTCAAGGCCGAGAGATATTGTTACATTAGTTGAAAGCCCTGTATCAAATGTACTCCCTGTTAGTTCAAACTCAGTAATATTCACAGTGTCACTGTTTAGAAGTACTACTTTCGACAAGTCAAGCATGTCCCTGTTCACAACTTCTTCAAATGAAATAACTAGCAGGCCATCATTAAGATCAAATTCAAAGCTATTTACTGCTGGAGGTGTAGTGTCGGAAATGAAGTTGTTTGCAGGTTCTGCTTGTTCAAAACCAATGGGGATTATGGCATAGTCCTGGGCATCCAATGCTGAGTTGTTGGTAAATGATAAGTAAACATTGTCTTGATCAGTCGCCAGGGCTGTGTTCATTTGTATTGCATACAGGTCGGCATCAGAGAATGTAATGTTAAGAGTTTTAGATTCAACTTCTTGGGTAGTTCCTCCCGTTAAAGTGTATGCAGTGGTGTATGGTGCTGATGCATTAGAAGCATTCTGTAGAGTAAACTGATCAAATTGAACAGTGTCTGTCAATACAACTTCGCTAAATGTGAGAGATAGCAATCCGAGATTCATGTCTACATAGTAGCTCTGAAGTTTTGGAGCATTGGTATCAGGAGTTACTCGACTAGACTGAACAGCGGCTCTAAATGAGACCGACTGTGAGGCTACACCACTAACATCATCAACTGCATCTGCTGTGATCCTCAAGTAAGTATCATTAACAGTGTTACCCAGTGCTGTTATGGCGAAAATGGCATTTAAGTCATCTTCTTCAAATTCTATTCTGATGATTGGTCCATTATGAGAAGGTGACATGCCAGTTGCAAAGATGTGTTGCTCCTCGGGAAAGTAGGTAATGTCTGGCTTGGATTGTACTATAAACCCTGAGGGAACCACAGTTGAAGTATCTACAGGTTCAGAGAAAGTCACCATAAGTTCTCCACTGTTGAGGTCCAATTCAAAACCTCGCAGTTCAGGGCCTGTTTCATCCTCAACGACCTCGTTAGCCTGTTCGAGAGCAACCTCTGGAAGGTAGTTACCTGCCAAGTCAGGAATTGCATTAGGGCCAACTACGAGGTAGGTATTGGACTCAGACGTGCCAATAAGAGAGTTATTCTTCAGTTCATTCTGATCTTCTTCTGTCATTGAGATGATGACTGTTCTTCCATCAGAAGATCTATTCACTGCTGCACTGTGGTTTAGTGTCAAGCTATAAGTGGAGAGACTATCACTGACAATGGTCAAGAGGGAAACATTCAAGAGCAGATGGTCCATTGTATCTGTGAACGAAATCCTGACCTCTCCATTATCTAAATCTAAAACAAATGCATCAATGGCTGGTTCGGTGACATCTGCAGCAAAATCTCTCACCCTCAATGCCTTCCCATTAGTAATAGCCAAGACATCATTGCCAAAAGCATCATCAATTCCAGAGGCTTGAAGTGTGAGCCATGTAGTAGAGTTATCTATTGCTAGTCCCGGAGTGGATTTAATTGCAAGTAGATCAAGAGGGGAGATGGTGATATCTATCACATATCCATCTGGACTCGAAGTACTGTCAGATGTAGTTGTCAAACTGATCATTTCACTATCAATCGCATATCTCTTGCTCTGTATTGTAATGGCTGATGTATCTAGTGTAGATGCCAGCACTATATCATTGAATGTAAGAGCTAGTTCACCAGTTTGAATGTCAAGTGAAAATGATACCAACTGAACGATAGAGCTGTCAATTGAATGCATGGTGACAGGCATAGGTAAGAGCTCTTCAATTTCTACACCAGCTGTGTCGATAAAGGCTCCAGCACTCAAACTGACATAGGTATTGTTTCCAGTAGTACCGAAATCATCTGTTAGTTTCAAGATACTGATATCGTCTGGATGCAAGAGTATACTGACCACAGTGGATGCATTAGCAGAATTCAATACTTCACCTCCAACAAGTACTCTTGAGAATGCCCCAATGGCATTTGAATCATTGAGTAGGGTGATGTACATGGTTCTGACATTCATAGTCAGAACAGGCTCATCAAAGATAAACACCAGGTAATCTATACTCAAATCAAGTTCAAATTCTTCGAGTTGAGGTGGAGTAGTGTCAGGTGTGTACATATCAACCTTTTGAGCATTGGCTATGGTAATTTCAGTGACTGGATTTTGGTCAAATGCATCATCAGTGATAGTAGTAGAGCTCATGGTAAGATACGTATCCATATCTGACTTTATATAAGTTGTGGACTTGATAGCATTGATGTCATCTTCAGAGAGTTTCAAATATGCCACTGTGTCTCCATCACTACCATTGACAGTACCCCCAGTGAGATGATACTGTTCAAACACAGAAGCATTTGGCATGGAAACCAGTGCGATTCCAGATGGATCAATATCCAACACCCTAACTGGCTCTGAAAAGCTAAGTATCAAGAGACCATCATCCATGTCCAGATTAAATGTGTCCAGTTGTGGTTGGATTGTATCGTCAATGAATCTAGTGACTACTCTGCCTGGGAATTGTTCAAGAACTGGAGTATTTGGATTGCCCGACATATCCTGCACTGTCAGACTGGATATCACTATGTAGCAATTGCTGCGTCTGTCGCACAGATCGTCAACACCCTTGATTGAGAACAGGTCGTGTTGTGATAGCACAATTTTAACTGTTGTACTATCTTCATCTTGCACAATACCTCCGGTAAGTTTGTAGCGCAAAGTACGTATATCATCAGCAAAGAATGACTGTAAAGTCAGTTGAGTACTGCTGAAGGTAGATACGTCGACGGTTTCAGAAAACTCTAGAATAATGAAGGAGGAAGGAATATTGAATTCAAAAAAGTTTATCAAAGTGGGCTCAGTAGTATCATTTACATGCCCTGTAACTGAGAACATTTGTTCTGCAATAACTGAGCGGTTTACCATATCTCTGACGAATGTCTCTGGGAAGGAAATTGCACATTGTTCTTCAGTCAGACAAATTTGGAGTTTCTTCAACTCATTTAGGTCATCAGCAGACAATGTAATGTTCACAGCAGCTCTTGGTCCATGTAGAACCATGCTTGTGTTCAGATAAAATGTTGCTGTTGGATAGTCCCCGAGTTGTAGTTCTTCTATTTGCAGTGATGACACATTGACTGTTTCGTCAAAAGAAAGCACCAGGTACCCTTCATTCATATCAATATTAAAGGAACTAAGCATTGGTGGAGCGTCATCTTTTGTAAACATGTCTACCTCTACATTTAATGTGTTCAACACTGGGTTACCGCTCATGTCAAGAATAGCACCAGTGAACAAATTCAAGTAAGTGTTGTTACCAACAGTTGCAATTTCTACACGAGCTTTGATTTGATTGTGGTCATCTATTGATAAACTGAGAACAACTTCATCTGCAAGCCCCGAGTCTGTGTCGACACTCGTCAGATCGTAGAAAGCAGAATTATCATCGTTAGTAATTTGTATCAGAGATGGATTAACCGATGATGCATTAACAGTCTCATCAAATCTTAGAGTTAGTGTCCCAATCATCATGTCAAGGTCAAATCCAAAGAGAGTTGGCCTGGTCAGGTCAGGTGTAAAGTCATCTGCTAGTTTAGCATCATCAGCATTAATTCCATGTACCAGGTTGTTGGCTCTGTCTCTGATAGATTGAGAGAGTGTCAGATATGTGTTACTCCTGCTCGTCGCCAACGTAGGAATTTCTTTGATGTTGTTCAAATCTGATGTTGAAAGAATCACAGACACTACTGTACTGTCTTCAATGGTGTCCACAATACTGGATGTAGTCAGTGGAACTGAAACTCCATTGCTGACATTAGCCTGTACACTGACATCACTGAGCATGAATGTGTCTATCTGAATTTCTTCACTGAATGTTAGGTTGAGAACTCCTTCGTCCATGTCGAGATGAAATTCACTGAGAGAGGGTCTGATTAAATCAGCCAGGTACTGATCAACTGCAATAGGACCCTGCACATCGTTCACCTCTGTTCCTATGTCCCTTACAGCTCCAGAGAGTAGAGACAAATAACTTGTACTCCCAGATGTTGCTAGTGGATATAGAGCACGAATTTCACTGAGATCCGCATCGGAAACAGACACAGTGATGTTTGGTGAGTCATTGGGTGACCTCTCTCCATCCCTGAGTGTATAGTCTGCAGATATGTTTGAAATGTTGGCGAGGTGAAGGGTGATTAAACTAACTCGAAGGGAGTCTCGATCAACTGATTCTGAAAATCTCAAAATAATCTCTAATGGCTCTGTTCCATTTGTCATTACAAGATCGAAAGAGTTCAGCACTGGTCTGGTACTGTCTGATGTAAATTCGTCAACCCGTGTCGGACCGACCTCCAGTATACCATTGCCTGCCATGTCAAGTACTGTATCATTTGCAAGGTAAAGATATGTGGTTCCGTCATTTGCAGTGAGCCCTCGCATCACTTTCAAGTTGTTAATATCATCAAAGGAGAACCTCACATAGAGAATTGGATCATTCTCAAGTGGGTCTACTACTCCACCAGTGAGGGTATACTCAGTAGCCCCATCTGAATCAGAAGATAGCAGTGTTATGAGCGAGAAGTTAACAGAATTGGCATTGACAGTCTCAGTGAATGTCAGTATAAGAGTATCACTGTTGAGATCAAGAGAGAATTGATCAAGAGTAGGTCTTGTGAGATCATGTGTAAAACTAGTGGCTCTCTTGGCATTTTCATACCAGATTGAAAACACGGGATTTCCTGCCGTATCATTGAGGGCATTTGAACTAAGAGATATGTATGTATTCCATCGTGCTATGGCCAAATCAGTACGACTCTGTATTTCTGTGATGGGATTATAGTCAATATATATCTCTACGATGGGGCTAGGAGTTTCAGATGTTTCACTTCCTGTCAATGGAACAAAATTAGAAGAGTTTCTTGATGACTGTAGATTGATGAGGCTGACATCAAATGTGCTTGGATCCACAGTTTCATTGAATGTCAAAATCAGTGTGTTACTATCAAGGTCGAGAGAAAAGTTATCTAGCTCGGGACGATTATTGTCTTCAATATATGATGAGGCCCTAACAAGAGTAGATGATTCTTCAAACACGTTACCATTAGGATCACTGACAAGATTAGCCCTCGGTTGGACAGACGTTGTTTCCATTGACACTGCTAAGTCAAAATCAGCCTTTATGTTGTTCAGATCATAGTTGGTAAGCTCAACCTGTATTGTGTCATCAGAGATAGCAGTAACTACTCCATCAGTGAGATCATACTGGGCATTATTCTCTCCAACTAGTCTTATTTTAGTTACATTGAACGAATCCTCATCCACAACCTCATCAAAGTAGAGTGTGAGTACACCACTATCAAGATTAAGGGAAATATCAGTCAGCAGTGGTGGAAGCCTGTCTCCAACGTGATCAGACACCATTGTAGCGTTATCAGGTGGTATAGGTATCAAGTTCAGGCCAAATCCATCAGTAACAGCTGTCTCAGTGGCCGAGAGATATGTGTTGTTTTGCTCAGTACCAAAGTATAGATCATCCTTTATAGTATTGAGATCATTGGTACTCATTTTGAATACAAGGACCTCGATAGAGTCCGAGTCTAACAATGACCCACCATTAAGTGTTAGGGAGACACCGGTTCCATCTGATGTATTTTGCAATGTTATCTGATTTTCCTTCAAAGAAGATGGAATTACATACTCTGAGAACTCGAGAGTCAAAGTCCCATCAGATATGTTGACTGAAAAAGATGTTAGTCTAGGCCTTGTCATATCTTTAGTAAAATTGCACACCCTGAATTGGCTGACTGAGTTGACCTCATTCCCAGCAATGTCACTGGCAAACTCTCCATTGAAGGAAAGGAAGGTGGTATCAACAGACTGGGCAATGTTATCTCTAGATTTGAGAACTCCGAGATTTGCAGGTGATAGTTCAATAACTGGAATATGGTAGTCTCCTGATACTTCCATTCCACCCGTGAGACTGAACTGGTCTAATGTGTCCGATATAGTTCCATTGTGAGCATATAATGTCAATTCAGTAACTTCTATGCTCGTGGCCTCGATTCTGTCATCAAATGAGAGAGTAAGGGTCCCCCGATCAATATCCATTGAAAAGCATTCCAAAGTGGGTGAGGTAACATCGCGATTGTAGCTAACAACTTCCTGTCTATTAGCCACTGTCGATACAGCATCATTACCAGCAATATCTTGGAAAGCACCATCGTCCAGTGTGATTACAGTGCTCGATTTACTGGTAGCCAAGTCTGGATCAAATCTTAGAGCCCTGGCATCTACATCTGAGAGTAAGATGGTTATAACTAGATTACGCTCACTACCAGTGACATTTCTATAACCAGTAAGGTTGTAGGAAGTGCCATCACTCAGTGCTGAGTAAATTGTGATCAGTTCGGGTTTAATGGAGCTTGGATTCATTGGCTCTGAAAATGTTAGTACAATCACGTCTGTGTTGATGTCATATTCAGTGAACTCTCTAAGGGTGGGACGGATCATGTCTGAAAAGAGGACACGGACTTGTAGAGCATTTACATCAGACACTCGAGGCACAATTTCATTTCCACTTGCATCTTCTATAAAAGTGTTGGTATGAGTCAACCAAGTACCATTCTCTGTCTTTCCAATATCTGAATCTTGAATCTGCTCTATTTCCCCTACTGCTAGACCTAGGACAATTTCTCTGCTGTTTTCTAATGTTAGTCGGGTTAAAGCAGTAAGCGAAGCAGATCGTGATGTTGAATTTGGTGAAGATTGCAGTGTTATACCACTAGAAAGTGAACCAGTGTCCATTGGCTCATCAAAAAACAGGTAGAGAAGTCTGTTGTCAATATCCAAGTCAAATGCTATCAGATTAGGAGCAACATCGTCGGCCTGAAAATCTTGAGGAAGGTTTAGAGTGGAATAGGAGACTTCAGCAACTGGATTTCCTCCCGTGTCTTTGATGAAATCTGAACTGTACCTTACCCAGCAGTTAGAAGTTGAAGTACAGAGATCTCCCTCTTGTTTGATGGCATCGGTGTCTTCAATGCTGAGATTAATCAGAACAGTCTTTCCATCAGTGCTGTTTGTCGTGCTATTCTCAGATAGACTTACTCTCACTATATTTGGCTCATCTCTTAAGGTATTGTGCAACATGAGTGCAGTCACATTGATGGTGCTGACGTCAATTGGTTCATCGAATGCAAGTTGAATTACGCGGGTATTGATGTTGATGATCTCCACTCCATCTGGTGTTACTCCGTTTGTGCTGCGCAATTTTGGGGGTGTTGTGTCATTGGTCAAGTTACCCAAAGGTGCTGGATTATTAGCAGTTCGTGGAGAGTTAGGCCGGTCAAATAGATCAGTAACAACATCACCAACAATTGTTAGGAAGCAATTGGACACCATGGTGCACATGGGTTGCAACTTTAATTTCTCCAAGTCTGCCACGCCAAATTCTATAGTTATTTCGTCTGTCGTATCACCACTGAAAGTACTACTGTAAAGGGAGACATTGAGTGTTGGAGAGACATCAGTCTCTCTGAACTCAACATGATTTGGACTAAATGATCCTGTTTGTACAAACTCAGAGAAGTGAAGCACAAGAGTGCCAGAACCGTCAAGGTCCAAATCAAAGCTTTCCAGTATGGGAGGTGAAGTATCTAGTACAACTCCAGCTGCCATTTGAGCATCGTCCTCTGTGATCTCGACAAGAGTAGTGTTTTGTTCGTCATACACAACAGTTGGTTCCATGACAATAAATGTTTGAGATTCTGAGCTTCCAAGATCAGAGAGAAGCTTGATCTGATTCAGGTCTGCATCCAGTAGTCTAAGTATCACCTGTGATGTACCAGAGAGTGTCGGTGTACCTCCACTGAGCATTCTGACCTGTGTATCACTATCTCTTGTACCTTTACTCTGCAAACTAATACCAAGTGGGTCAAAGGTGCTGATGTTAACTGCTTCTGAGAAAGCTAGCCTCAGTTCACCACTATCTATGTCAAGTATAAACTGTAATAGTGAAGGTGGTAGGGTTTCATCTTGTATTTCAGCTGCCTGAAGCTTATCTCGCGGTACAATAGGATTGGAGGAGTAGTCACTGACTAAGCTATTCTCAAAACTAATGAATGTGTTGTTGACAGATGTAGCAGCACCTATATTGTTCAATTCTACCTGGTCTGTTGGGCCCAAGTTGATATTCACTACAGTTTCATCTGGACTTATATCTCCAACAGAGCTATTGGCCAAAGTGTGACCATTAATATCCATTGTAGAAGCAAACACAGTTAATTGCGACACAGCAATAGATTCGGCATTAACTGGTTCAGAGAAGGTGAGCACAAGCCTCTGGAGACCAAGATTGAGAGCAAATCTTTCCAGTCTCGGTGGTGAATTATCAGTAATCACTTCAGTTGCACGAGTAGGATCCTCTTCCACATATTCATTACCGGCCAAGTCAGACAGTGCTCCATCCATCATATACAGGAAAGTGTTTGCATCAGAGGACCCAATGGATGGAGTTGTTTGTAAGAAAAGGAAGTCTGTAGCAGCCAGAGAGAGTGTTACTACGTAATCATCCATCTGTTCAGAAATGATCATTGAGTTGGAAAGTACTCGAGACAGTGCAGTGTTTTCATCATCATTATTTAAAAGATACATGTTCGAATAGACAATAGTATCAACATCAACATATTCCGAAAAGGTAATAGTGATGGCAATTGCTGTCAGATTTAAAGTGAAAGAAACCAATGAAGGTGGAGAGGTATCTAGAGTAACACTCTCAGCTCTCATGGCACTATTTGTCAACACTGGTGTAAGCTCATTCCCTCCATTTCCACTGACATCTGTTACAGCATTAGAATCAAGTGCAATGTATGTGTTGGTTGTCACAGTGGCAAAGCTGTTCTCCATCTGCAGGGAGGCAGCATCATCCAGACTCAGGGTGACATTGAGAACTGCAAGATCATTGGATGGACGTGTACCTTCCCCTAGTGTTAGTGACACACCACTCCCCGTGCGGCTATTTTGTAGAGTTATTCCACTGAAATTGAGTGAGCTGGCTCTGACAACCTCATCAAATGTAAGTGAAAGAAGATTTGAGTCAAGGTCTAGATAGAATTCAGAAAAATTAGGAGGAGTCTCATCATTGGAGTATGATAATGCTCTTATTCCTGCTTCTATGCTAATAGCATCAATGTCATTGTCCCTGTAATCAGTAGCAGCAGTACTGTCAACCGAGAGTCGAGTTCGTGCAGCACTAGTTGCAAGCTGGGGAATAGCATTTATTGCATCAATATCATCTTGAGATAAAGTTATAGTATAGGTGTCCAGATCAACTTGCGTGCTGATTGATGAGACAGATATTGTATGCGTCAGATGTGGTATGGAAGAAGAGTTGCTGTTTGGCTGAAGCGTGTAACCAGTTGAATCAAAATCTCTGACTCCCTCTGTGAAATTGATGGTGAGCTCTCCAACATTCATATCAAGTGAAAAAGACTCAATCTGAGGTGGCGTTTCGTCATTTGTAAACCTGTTTACCTGTTTGGTGTAATCATTAAGGAAGTTGTTTCCAGCCAAGTCGGCTATGAAACCTGTGTCAACATGAATGTAGGAATCAATCTGAGAAGTTGCCAGGGTGGTAAATTGCTTCAGTTGGTTTGAGTCATCCCGGGACAAATAGACTACAAGTGTGGTTGAAGCATCGATAGTTTCAACATTGTCATACCCAGTCAACGGGTATTCCCTACTTCCACTGATATCAGAATATACCGCCACAAGAGTAGGCATGAAGGACGAGGCATTGATAGCTTCATTGAAGTAGATGATAAGCACAGAAGAATTCAAATCAAGTTCAAAGTCGTCTACATCGGGGGCTGCTTCATCTTCGATATAGTTGGATGCTTGTAGTGCTTTTCCATCGGTGATTGCAAGGACATCTTCACGAGATATGTCGTCTATTGCATAAGCTTGCATCGTAATATAGGTGTTACGTCTAGAAGTTGCCAGTTCACCATTTAATTTTATTATCAGAAGATCTTCCGAAGATATCTTTATTGTGATGACATATCCATTAGAGCTAGTACTGCCTGTGTTATTTCCAAGTTGGTGCTCAGTGCTGGCCGTGACATCATCCTGAATAGTAAATGCAGTTGCATCAAGAGTTGTGACATCTACAACATCATTGAAAGTGAGGTCAATTTCTCCAGATTGAATGTCAAACTCGAAAGATATCAACTGAGGTCGGGTGGTGTCTTGAATAACGTTACTGGCTTGTAAACGATCAGTAGGCTGGAGTAGGTTACCACGACGGTCAGCAATAGTTCCTAGGCCAAGCTCCAAATACGTGTTAGAGATGTCAACACCAATTGAACTGTTTCCCTTGATACTCTCTATATCAGATCTTTCAATTATAACTTCCACCACAGTAGAAAGGTTGCTTGATGTCTCAACCACTTGGCCACCTGTTAGTGCGATTCCAAAGTCACCGGAGTTGGTACTAGAATTTGTGGAGAACATTTCAATACTTGTTGGCATGAGTGTAACTATATCTACAGGCTCATCGAAGCTTAGTAAGATAGAGTCTGAATTGATGTCAAAAATGAACCCAATGAATGTTGGATAAGTGTCATCAGGTATGTGTTGATCAACCTGAACAGCTTCACTTGGTAGTATTGCAGTGATTCTGTTTGCATCCACACTCAAGTCAGATATTGTGTTCGAAGACAGAGATAAATATGTAGTTGATTTCGAGCTTCCTAAAAGAGGTAATGACTTGATGGAAATTAAGTCTTCTGGGCTTAGTTCCACTTGCAGTTCCATGTTATTGTCCATAGCTGTCACCTCTCCTCTTGCGAGCCCAACATTCTCCACCGATTCAAGAAGTCCCCTATCAGATTGCAATACCAATTCTTCAATTCTGAATGAATCAACATCCATTGGTTCATTGAAATATAGGGTGAGATTCCCGGTGTTTAAATCAAGGTCAAAGTGGGTAAGATTCGGCTGCACCACATCAGAGTACAAAATCTTAACATTAATTCCCTCAGAAAGAGCCAAACTAGGATTTCCAGCGACATCCTCTATAAGACCACCCTCGGCCGTGATATAGCAGTTGCTTCGTCGAATGCAGAGCAGTTGCATGACTTTGATGGAGGAGATGTCTTCCTCAGAGAGATACAGTGTCACCACATTACCCACTGGACTGTTTGAACTAAGAGCACTTACCTCGTGTGTCTCTTCAGCATCAACTGAAAAGGACAAGAGAACAAGAAAGCTCGAATTCAAAGTTGACGGGTCAACTGACTCTGAAAAAGTTAAGTTCAAGAGGCCTGTACCAAGATCTAAACTAGAAAACTCTACCAAGATAGGAGACATCATATCAGCCTCAAAGAAATCTAGGGGATGGCTACTTTCACTAACTGATGGAAGACCTACCGTGTCATATACAGCACCTGTATCAAGACTAATGTAGCAATCTAATCCTCCTTGACACAGTCCAGAAGAAGCAAAGTTATTAAAGTCCTCAGCAGAAATTGGCACTTGAACTGAGTGTGAGAGATCTGTTGGAGGTTGACTGGAATCAAATGAAAACAGATTGGACTGTGCATCATTGTGGATTACAACTTTGCTCAGATTCAAAGTGCTTGCATTAACACTCTCTGAGAATTCTAGCGTAAGAATCCTATCATTCAAGTCCAATGAAAATACATCAAGGTGTGGTGGCACACTATCGGCTCCAAACTCAGCAGCTTGCAATGCACGGCTTGGGGAAATACGTAACACCATATTTCCACTTGTGTCTCTAATAGCTTCGGGATCAACAGCTAAGTAAGTGTCAGTGGAATTGGTCCCCAGTTGAGCAATATTCTGAATGTTGTTTCTGTCAGTGACACTGATGTCGATGGTTAAAACTGTACCCAGCTCTGAGCTATAAACAGAAGAAGCTTCACTTAGTCTATAGGAGTACCTGGGGAATGTTGCATTCTCGTTCTGTAGCACCATGTGTCGAACATCTAGTGATGAAGCATCGACAGGTTCATTGAAAACCAGTTCAATTTCCATCATTTCAAAGTCAATTGAAAACATTGTTATTTCAGGATCTGTAGTGTCTGCAACGACCATATTAGCTTCTTGTGATGTCACCTCCAGAGCACTATTTCCAGCAATGTCCTCAACAGTCGAAGCTGGGAATGATATAATAGTAGTGGTGTTGATAATTCCAAGTGAAGTACTGTTCTTGATGAAGTTGACATCTTGAGAATTTAGCACGAGTGTGACTATCTCTTCATCAGATTCAAAGACATCGCTACTTGTAATCTCCAGTGAGACAGAGCCACCATCTGATAGGATAACTGAGGTTGGCATGAAAGTGCTTGAGTTGACAGCCTCACTGAAAGTGAGTAATAGTTGACCAAGGTTTTTATCCAATGTGAACATTGCCAGTTGTGGGGGCACTAGGTCTGCTGTGACAACATCTGCTTTTTCAGCATTAGTTGAGGGGACAGCTTCAGATGGTTGTCTGGCCATATCAAGAACAGTCTGTTGAGGCATCGAAATGTACAGTGTTTGTTCGGATTGGCCCAGTGGTGGGAGATTTCGAATCTCTGCCAAATCCATTGCACTCAGTGTCACAGTCAACACATCAGAGTTGATTGTTTCAGCCACACTAGACTGTAGGGTGTAACTCTCACCTGTGGCACTGTTCTGATTTTCTTGCAGGGTTATTGAACTGGTAACCAATGATGAGCCATTTACTGTTTCAGAGAATTCAAGGACTAAAGTAACTGGAGGTACTGGGTTCTCCATTTCAAGCCTAAACCTAACTAAGGTTGGAGCTGTTTCATCTGGGATCACATCAAGAGCCCGAAGGGCCTGTGAAACTTCAATTTCTGTTACATTGTTCTCATTGGTGTCCATGACACTACCCACTAACATGCTGAGGAAAGTAGTGTTGACGGACACTGCTAGGTCAAGATTTTGTTTTAGGGCATTTGCATCATCAAGCAGCAGTTTCACAGTCAGAACCGCATCAGCTGATGGTGTTATTCCGTCAGCACCTCTGAGGGTGTGTGCAGTAGCAGACTGTGAACGAGCTGCATGTAGTGTGATCCCAGATGTATTCAAGGTTGATGAAAATACAGTTTCAGAAAAGGTAAGAATAAGTGTGTTGGCATTCAAGTCAAGCCTAAACTCAGAAAGCGTCGGTGCAATCATGTCTGTTATAAACTTACCTACTTGTTGGGCTGTTGTGTTCGAAATAGATTCAATGGGGTTACCTTGATTGTCACTTACGGCAGATGAACTAATGGAGATGTAAGAGTTGATCTCATTGGTGAAGAATCCTGTCTCTCCCTTGATGTAGTTTAGATCATCAAAATTCAAGAAGAGATCGATGGTTGGTCCATTGGAATCTGTCACATTCTCAGCTCCAGTCAGTTGTCTTTGGTATGCAGCACTGCGGTAGTTGGGCGTATTCATTAGAAGAAACATAGTAGGAGAGAATGTTAACGCATCCACAGACTCTGAGAAAGTAAATTGGATGAGACCTATGCCCATATCCACCTCAAATCTGACAAGGCTTGGTGGTGTGCTGTCAGAAGTAAACTTTGCATCTTCTATCTTCTGTGCATTTCCATTACCAATTCCCTCAGTTCCAATATTACTTTGGTCATACACTGCATTGGGTAGCATACGGATATAGGTGTTGTCAGCGCCAGTTGCAATAGCCATATTAGCTTTGATTCGGTTCAGATCATTAGGACCAATAGATATGGAGAATACATTACTTGAAGTTCCCGTGACGGTGCTATCATTGGTAAGCTGGACAACATTAAAAGCTTCAGATTGCCCGGACTGAATGAAGAACTTTTCTGGATCAGCTGTGGAAACATTTACTGTCTCAGTAAATGTCAGAGTCAGTAATCCATCATCCATGTCCAAATCATATGATTTCAGTTGTGGTGGAAGAATATCTGGATAGAGCTCAGATGCTTCCTCTGCAGATGAACGAGGAATTGCAATGAGTGAATTACCTGCCATATCAGTGATAGTGGTAGATTCAAGAGCTAGAAAAGTGTTTGACTCATTGGTGGCAAACTCCGGAAACTGCTTGATGTAATTTATATCAGTCTCACTAAGGGTGTAGTCAAACATCTGTGAAGGGGACAGTGTGGATGGTGATCCACCTGAGAGTTCACGGAACCGAAGAGCATTGTCACGTGCACTGAGCAAGATGATTCCAGTTGGATCAATTCCAGACACATTCACAACTTCATTGAATGCAAATGTGATAGCTCCAGTGCTGACATTGAATGTAAACGACATGAGATACGGCTCTTCCTGGTCCTTCGTGACATTTGTGGCTCGAAGTGCTTGAGATGCAAGTCTTGGTACAAGAAGAGTTTCCGCAACATCCATGATGGCGTTTGCACGAATAACAATGTAGGTATCAGAAACAGAGGTAGCTAGGTTAGCTTCAGCTTTCAGTGCATTCAAATCTGATCCTACTAACTCATAGTCAACAATAAAGTCATCTGAGGTCGGAGGAACAACGTTGCTTAGACTGACCGATACTGTTTGTGAGTCAGCAACCTCAACATTTTGAAAACTAATAGAACTGGCCATGACAGAGTCGACATCCATAACATCATCAAAGGTAAGGGACAATAGGCCAGAATTAATGTCCAAGGTAAAGCTAAGGAGCCGTGGATTAGTTGTATCAGGTTGATAGTTTTCTGCTTTTTCTGCTGAAGTTTGTGGTACTTCTTCAATTGGGTTCCCCGATGTATCCAGGAAGCTACCTTCTGCTATGGCAATGTATGAGCTATCTAGTGATGTGGCAAGACCTTGACTGAACTCAAGTTTTATTCCTCTAACATCGTCAGCACTGAGATCAAAGGTTATCACACGACGACTATCAGATGATACAATATTAGATCCTTGTGTTAGGCTGTATGCTACGGGGCTGTCTGCTGCTTTCCGGATAGAGATACCACTGTAGTCGATATAAGTGTCATTCATTGGTTCACTAAAACTTAACTGTATCTGTTCCTGGTTCATGTGCAACAAGACAAACTCTACTAGTGTTGGTTGTATGACATCAGGATCATAATTGGTGACTTGAACTGCACTTATACCATCAACAGCTGCTACTACAGAGTTCCCTGAAGTATCCTCAACGAGATCACTTGTGAATGTGATGTACGTGTTTTCTTTGCCTGTAGCTAAAAGAATATTAGCCTTGAGTTCAGTGACATCACTAGCTATCATATTAAAACTTATTATTGTAGAAGGAGATGGTTGATCTCGGTTGATTACTCCAGTTGTAAGTAGATAAGAATGATTGGCAGTCATGTTGTCTTGGATAGTTATGACACTCGATGGATTAAAGTCTCCATCGCTCACAGTTTCACTGAATGTGAGTGTGATACTCTCGTTTGACAGATCAAAATCAAATTTCAATAAGGTCGGCTTGGTTGTATCCCGCACAAGGATTGTTGCTTGTTGTCTAATATCAGCAAGAGCAAAATTGTCAGTACTCACAGCAGCTGTGACACTATTACCAGCCATATCCAGCACTAGAGTGCTATTGAATCTGATCCAACAACGAGAACCACGCTGGTGACAGAGATTATCAAACGCTTTGATTGAATTCAGGTCATTTTCACTGAGATTTATGGTGATGGTATCATTGTTTACTTTAGAGTAGTTTCCACTGGTTAGGAAGAAACTCTCATCGATGTCATCACTAAAGTCTTCTTGGAGGCGTATCTGGGTAGGTTGAAGTGATGACACATTGACTGTTTCAGAAAACTTCAGAGTAAAATATCCAGCATCAAGATCGAACACTTCAAATGCCTCCAGTTCAGGGGGCATGGTATCGCTTGTAAAATTAGCAAGTACTGCTTGGTCCACTGCTATAGGTATCACAGGATTTCCAGCAATGTCACTAACAGCCATGGATTCAAGACTTAAGTAACAGTCTGTGTAATCTGTGCACAGAGGCAACCTCTTGATCTCATTCAGGTCAGCCCTGCTAACTGTTACTTTGACTATAGCACTGTTGTCAGATGGTCCTGTGGTCGTAGGGAAGTTAACTTGTGTTCCACCAAAGAATCTGATACTCTGAAGCAAAACATGTGTAAGATTTAGAGTAGATACATCAACAGTTTCATTGAATACCAATGTCATCATTCCCAAGTCAAGATCAAAGTGGAAATCATCAAGATTTGGTCTGTTTGTGTCATTGACAAAATTAGAGGCCATTGTGGCATTGCTAGCATCAATGGCAATCACCATTAAATCTGCCGTGTCTCGAATCAAATCACGAGTGAAAGAAATAAAAGTACTTGCTTTACTCTTTGCCAAAGAATCCATTGACTTTAGTTTGTTCAAATCATCAGATAATATCATAACCTCTACTATGTCGGGATCTGTTCGAAGAGATACTCCACCAGAGAGTTGTAATTCCTCCCTGTTGATATCGATGTCAGTCTGAGTACTGTAGAGTAATATCTTAGAAGGATCCAGGGATATTTCATTGACTGCTTCAGAAAATGTCAATGAGAGAACACCAGTGTTCATGTCGATTTCAAACTCCAACAGAGTGGGAGGGACGTTGTCCACCTCAAAACTAGTTACCTTGAAAGGATCTCCAGGTAGAATGGCAAACAGAGGATTATTGGACAAGTCCAACACAGCAGCTCCATCGAGAAGAACAAAAGTGTTGTCTGTATTAGTAGCTAGATTGAGCTGTGCTGAGATTCTAGTGAAATCTTCGCTGCCAATTGAAACTTCAATTCTGTTCCCTGAATGGCCGGAGAGAGTGCTTGATGAAGTCAGGCGGTAGTAGGAAGAGGCAGAGAGACTGTCCGTTCCATTAATCAGAGTTATAGCAGTTGGGTTAAAGTATTCACCGCTAATATACTCATTGAAAGAGAGCACAAGTTTTCTCTCCCCTATATTTAGCTCAAATCCGTCCAATTTTGGTGATGTGGTGTCTAGCACAAGACTTGTGACCTCCTGGGCAGCGTCAAATTCAACAATGTTGTTATTAAACACATCACTCACTGCTCCTTCCTCGATGTACAAGAATGTTGTTGCTTTTGCTTTTCCTACACTTTCTTGAGATTTCAGTAGGTTTAGGTCTGTCATTGATAGCACAATGTCCAGTGTTTCATCACTATCCTCTTGTGGAGAGCTATCATCTAATGCTAACACACTTGTAAGATTGGCCGTTTCAGAAAAGTGGACAAGTGAGGCTATGAAACTTGAAGTATTCACCACCTCACTGAAAGTAAGGTTCAGAAAACCGAGATTTAAATCTAGATTGAAACTGACTAGCTCAGGTGGGACAAAGTCAGTAGTAAAGTTTCGAACCTTCTTTGCACTATCAGTGGGAATTTCATTAATGTAAACACCAGCAGTATCCATGACTGCCATGGTGGTTAGTGACAAGTAGGTGTCTTCATCAGATGTGGCAAGGTTGGTACGCTTCTGTATTTCAAACAGATCCTCATCATTGATTGTTATAGTGATGCTTGTGCCATAATCCCCATCAATGTCAGTGTCCAAGAAAGTGTACATATCTCCTGATAGACCATCCTCACTTCCTTGTAGCATTATTTGAGTCAGATCAAGAGAATTAAAGTCTACAGTTTCGCTAAAGACAAATACAATTTCACTTGCGTTCATATTAAGGTCAAAGTCAACAAGAGTAGGAGGCATTATGTCATCTGTAAAAGTTGAAACCTCCCTTGCATGTTCGGAGCTGATGTTATTGGCAGGATTAGAGCTAATATCAAGAAATATTGGTCCAGAGAAGCTGATAAATGTAGTCTGTTTAGATGTTGCAACAAATGGTATTGCTTTGATGTTGTTCAGATCAGATTCTGATAGCTCCACATCAAAACTGCGACTATCTACACTGGTCAAGAGTCTAGTATCTGAACTGAGGGTGTACATACGATCAATATTCTCAGTTGCATTTACCATTCCTTGAATAGTAATATAGGTGGGACTGAATGAATCTGCCTGAACAAGCTCATTCATAACTAGGCTCAGAGTGCCGCTGTCAAGATCAAAATCGAACTGTTCAAGCTCAGGTCCTGTAGTGTCATTAGTATACATTCTGACATTGACTGGAGT
>JAODVQ020212130.1:0-34119 GCA_025400075.2 Phenganax stokvisi
ACATGCAGATGTGGCTGGCCGCCTCCCGCATAGAGGGCCGCATGTTCTGACCCTCCGCCTTGCCCGGCTGTCAGGAGGCCTTTCTGGTGGGCGGGCCACACCCACCCGCATCACCGCACCGGTGGATCCAGGCTAAGGCCTGGCGGTCTACCAGAGCGTCTCTGACCGAGTGGCACGGCTCGAGGAGATCTCAGAGCGGGTGACCCGCTTGAAGGCGACCACCGAGACCCACGCTCCACGCGAGTGGGTCTACCAGAAGGCGCTTGCGGTGATCGTGCTGGTGGCCGGCGCTGCGGCGACGGGCGGCTCCGCGGTGGTGTCCGCCTTGATGGGCGGGTAAGCGGCGCAGGGTTCCCGTCACCGTTCGGCCGGGCCGGTGGGGCGTGTGGCGGTCGCCTGGTGGCGGCACCTCTGTGCCCAGTCGCGTTCGCGTCCGGCACGGCGGCGGTAGCGGTCCGCGGCGCGTCCGGTTCTGGCGGTGTCGGCGCGGGCGAGCAGCTTGACCTCCTTGAGGTCGCAGCGGCCGGCCATCCACATGCAGAGCCGGTAGTAGCGGGTCTGCTGCAGCGTCGGCGGGCCCGGCGCCTTGCGGGCGGGTGCGACGTGACGTAGCCGGATCTGCGCGGCAACGCTGAGCGGCAGCGACGCGACCAGCACCCACCAGAACATGGGGTTGTCGAGCAGCCATATCCCGACAAGTCCCGCAACCGTCGTGGCGGTGGACGAGAGTCGCAGCACCAGCGCTACGGCGTCCACCGTGTGGCGGACGGGCCGTCCGTCGGACCACCGTACGGGGAGCCACAGATCGCTGATGCGCATGGTGTTCGCGGTGTCTCGTCAGCAGCCGGCGCGGTTGCTGCTGTTGCAGGTGTTCGTCGGGCGCTGGCCGCTGCAGTTGGAACTGCCGCTCGTGGATACGTTGGAGGAGACGGCCGACACCACCGTCGAGGCCACCACTGCGCAGCCCACACGCATGCAAGTCTGGAACGCCCGGCCGATACGGTCGGCGTTGGCTATGAGCGCGGGGGCGACCCGGACCCCGACCCACAGGACCGGCACCCACCACGGGTCGGCCACGACGGGGTAGGCGGCGCCGTGGTGGTCGATGGCCTGCACCAGGGTGGTGCCGTCGATGCTGTAGTGGGTGGGGACTTCGGCGTCGTCAGCGTCGAGCGCCCATGGTGCCGCGATGCCGCTGACCGGATTGCCGACGGTGTCGTAGAAGACCACTGATCCGTCGTCTTGGATCTCGGCGGTGGTGCCGGTCGGGACGGCGTTGTTGAATCGGTACTCGGTGGGTGCGTCGGCTGAGTCGATGGTGATGATCGCCATCAGCCATGATCCGTCCTCGGGTGTGTAGGCCTGCACTGTGACGTCCTCGACGGTCTTTAAGGGCTCCAGGGCTGCGGGCGCGATCGCGTCGGCGGTCCACACGGTGTCATAGAGGGTGCCACCGACGGGGCCTACGGGTCACGGCGGCTCCTCGGGTGCCAATTCCTCGGGCATCGTGACTGGGTCTTGGTCAATCGGCGGCTCATCGCCGCCGGTGGAGGCGGGGCCCTGTGTGGGTTTGTCGGGTCCGGCGCCGGGTCCGATGCTGGTCTCTGCGGCGGCGGGTCCTGCGAGCAGCGCCGCCACGGTTGCGAACGCGGGGAGCGCCGCACCGCGTAAGTCGTCCCATCAAAGCAATCTCGATTCCATGCGGGGGGTTCGCGGCCAGTACGCGAGCGACCGGCGCGTAGCCTGCCATAGCGACGGCAGGCTACGCAAGGGGCTTTCCTCCAGCCGTTCGACGCAAACCGCTTACCACTACGCCGCCTAAGGTCGCTGCCGTGTCGCCAGAGTTGATGCAGGAACACACCTAATCGGCGTGGATTAGGGTCTTGAGGTCGCTGTGGAAGTCGAGGGCGTGGTCGCCGCCCTCGCGGCCTATGCCCGAGAGGCCGCAGCCGCCGAAGGGGGCGGCCAGATCGCGCACCAGGAAGGTGTTGGTCCACACGATCCCGGCCCGCACCGCCCGGCCCACCCGTTCGGCCCGGTCGGCTGATCCGGTGTAGACGATGGCCGACAGGCCGTAGCGGGTGGAGTTGGCCAACTCGACGGCCTCCTCCTCGGTGCTGAAGGTCTGAATGGTGAGCACCGGGCCGAAGACCTCGCGCCGAATGATCTCCGAGTCGTTGGACGCCGGCTCGATCAGCGTGGGTTCGTAGTGCAGGGAGCCGGCCCGACGTTGGCCTCCCCACACGATGGTGTCGCCCGCGGCCCGGGCCCGGTCGACGAAGGCCTCCACCCTGGCCAGGTGGTCCGGGTGAACGATCGGGGCGATGGTGGTGGCCTCTTCGCGGCTGTCGCCCAGCACATGGGCCTCGGTGCGGGTCTTCAGCGCCTCCAGGAGATCGTCGCGGACCACGGCATCCACCAGCAGCCGGGTCCCGGCCAGGCACACCTGGCCCGAGTCCTCGTACTGGGCTGCGGCCTGGTCGGCGGCCGCCTCCAGGTCGCAGTCGGCGAACACGATGAGGGGACCCTTGCCGCCCAGCTCGGCGGTGAAGGGCACGATGTTGGCCGCGGCGGCCGTGCCGATGCGCCGGGCCGTCTCCGGTGAGCCGGTGAAACTGATGCGCCGCACCCGGGGGTCGGCGGTGAGGGCTGCGCCGACCTCGGAGCCGATGCCCTGCACGAGGTTGAACGCGCCCGCGGGCAGGCCGGCCTCCACCGTAAGGTCGGCCAGCAGAGACGCCGACAGCGGCGACCACTCGGCCGGCTTGAGCACCACGCTGTTGCCCGCGGCCAGCGCTGGGGCGACCTTCCAGGTGGCCAGCATGAACGGGGCGTTCCACGGGGTGATCACCACCGAGGGTCCGGCCGGCATGCGCTGGACGGTGTGGGTGGTGCCCCGCGCCGGCCAGCGGGGCTCGGCGTGCGCTTCGGCCATGTCGGCGTAGAACCGGAAGTTCAGCGCGCCCCGGGCCACCAGGCGCTCCCGCATGGAGCGGTGCAGGAAACCCATGTCGAGCGTCTCCACGAGGGCGATGTCGTCATTGCGGGCCTCGATCAGGTCTGCTACCCGGCGCATGGCAGCAGCCCGCTCGCCCACCGGCAGCGCGCTCCACTCGCGGAAGCCGTCGACGGCTGCGCCCACAGCCCTGCCCGCGGCGGACGCATCACCGCGGGCGGCATCGGCGAGCTTGCGGTCCCAGTCCAGCGGCGAGCGGCACTCGAAGGTGTGCTCTGCGGCGACCCGCTCGCCGCCGATCAGGTGGTCGACGCTGACGTCCACGCCGCCGACGGCGACCCGCGGCGACTCAGTCATCGGCGCGCCCGCCGCCGGCGGGGATTTCTCGGGAGAGTTCATGGGGCCGCACGACACACAACTCTCCCGAGATTCTCAAGGCGGCGCGGGCTGTCATCAGCTGTCGTCTTCCAGGGCCGACTGGTAGTGGCGGGCACCCGGTCCCCGGGGCGCCCGCTCGCCGCGGTGCTCCCAGTCGCCGCCCATGGCGGTGGACACCACCTCCTCGCTGTCCGACGGCTGGGCGCCGACATCGGATCGCACCGGCGCCGGACCCGCCACGATGGTGTTGGTCAGGGCGCCCAGGCCCTCCACCTCCACCGTGACCACATCGCCGGGCACCACCGGGCGCGAGTTGGCCGGCGTGCCCGACAGCACAAGGTCGCCGGGCACCAGCGTGATGGTGCGGGCCAGGTCGGCCACCAAGTAGTGCATGTCCCATTCCATCTCGCCGGTGTTGCCGTCCTGGCGGACCTCGCCGTTCACCAGGGTGCGGATCTGCTTGCCGCGGAAGTCCCAGCCGGTCACCAGCGCCGGACCCACCGGGCACAGCGTGTCGCTGCCCTTGACCCTCAGCATCGACCCGGCGTCGGTGTCGCGGAAGTCGTGCAGCCCGTAGTCGTTGGCCACCGTGTAGCCCGCGATGTAGTCGCCGGCCTCGCCCGCCGGCACGTTGCGGCAGGTGCGACCGATGACTATTGCGATCTCGCCCTCGTAGTTGAGCCAGCGGCACGGCTCGGGCCGCACCACGTCGGCGCCGTGAGCGTTGAGAGCGGTGATCGGCTTGTGGAAGTAGGTGGGGGCTGGCGGCAGCCGGGTCATGAACTCGGCGACCCGGCTGGAGTAGTTCAGGTGGACGCAAATGATCTTGGTCGGCTCACAAGGCGGGAGATGCACCGCTTCGGCCGCAAGCACCCGCCGGCCGTCTCTGGACACCAGTTCATCGCTCCGACGCTCTACGGCGACGGGGTACCCGTCGAGCAGGATGCGGCGGTACTCGGTCATGAAGAGACTTCCTGCGGCACTGTCACGGCGATCTCAGCCGGTCGCCTTGACCGCGGCCGCGCTGCGGCGTGCCCCTGGACCTTCGGGTCGGTGTGGATCTCGGTGGGGGTGCCTCGCCCTGCCTAGCGCCGAAATGGCCCCGCAGCGGCTGGCGAGCCCGGACACGTCGAACATCGCGGCACCCTACACCAGGGCCGCGCAGTGCCCTGCGGCGTAGTAGGCGCTCGCCGGTTCGCTGTGGCAGCCCGGGCCGCCCAAACCCAGGGCCGCGCAGTGCCCCGCGGCCTAGTAGGCGCTACATCCTGGCGGCGGGGGCCGCGAAGCCCGGTGCCTCGCTGGGCAGGCCCATGGCCGCCGACCCGGCGTCGAGACGCTCGTACAATGTCCGTTTGGTAGCAAACGAAACCGGTTGTACATGATGCAGCATCGAGCCGACTCCCGCCTGCTCGACGCCGAGCGCCTCATCGGTGAGCGCCTCGGCAGCCGGCGCCTGGACTTCGACTCGATGTTGGCGGTGTCGAACATCTACCGGGCCGCCACCGCGGTCCGCCGCCGGGCCGAGAAGGGTGTGCTGTCGGAGTTCGGTCTCTCCTGGGGCGGGTTCACGGCACTGTGGGTCCTGTGGGTCTGGGGCGAGATGCAGTCCGCCGACCTCGCCGACGAGTGCGACCTCTCGAAGGGGACGCTCACCGGCGTGGTGAAGACGCTGGAGAAGCAGGGCTTCGTTGAGCGGACACCGGTCGCAGCCGACCGCCGGAAGGTGACCGTCTCTCTCACCGGAGCCGGGCTCGAGACGATCGAGCAGCTCTTCCCGCGGTTCAACCGCTACGAGTGCGAGATGGTGGGCAAGCTCTCGGCGAGCGAGAAGCGGGAGTTGGCCGAACTTCTCCGCCTGGTCATCGTCACGGCCGGCTCGAGTTGAGCCGGTCGGGCCAGCCCGGTCAGGCGCAGGCGTCGATCAGATCCCAGAGCGCCCGGGGTCCTCGCCGGGGCGGGCAATGACGACCTTGAGCCGTCAGGCGCAGGCGTCGATCAGATCCCAGAGCGCCTCGACATGGGATCGGGCCGTCCACGTGGAGCCCACCGAGACGCGGGCGTAACGCATCGCATCGACGGTCGAGGCGGTGATATAGAACCGCCCTTCGTCGTTGATGCGATCCACCAGCTCATCGGTCGCCGCGTTGCCGTCGACATGCGCGAAGGACACCAGCGCGAACGGCGTGGGCGCGACGGTGGCGAGCTTGCTGTGGGCGTCGATGCGGCCGGCCAGATCGCGGGCCCAGGCGACGTGGGTGCGGATCATCGCTCGTAGGCCCGCCGCGCCGAAGCAGCGCAGCACGAACCAAAGCTTCAGCGCCCGGAACGGCCGGCCGAGCGGGCCGTGCCAGTCGCGGTAGTCGATCACCTGCCCGGACTCGGACGCCTCGTTGCGCAGGTAGGGCGGCAGAACGCTGAGAGCCTCGATGAGCGGCCGGCGGTCGGCCACCCACATCACCGAGCAGTCGAGGTTGGTGGCCAGCCATTTGTGGGGGTTGAACGTGTAGCTGTCCACCAGCTCCAGGCCGTCCTGGTGATGGCGGAACTCCTCACAGATCATGGCCGAGCCCGCATAGGCCGCATCGACGTGGTGCCACATCTGCTCGGACCGGGCGATCTCGCCTAAGCGCCGCACCGGATCGACGCCGGTGGTGCCGGTCGTGCCTACCGCCGAGCACACGAAGGCCGGTGCGAGACCGGCCCGGCGGTCCTCGGCGACCGTGGCGGCGAGCACATCCGGTCTGGCGGCGAACTCGCGGTCGGTTGCCAGCAGCCTGACGTGCCCGTAGCCAGCCATGCGGGCGCCCTTCTCGATCGAGGAGTGGGCGTGACTCGACGTGTAGGCGACCATGTCCTTCGGGCCGGCTCCGCTCCGCAGCAGGCACTGCTCGCGGGCCACCACCAGCGCAGTGTGCGTCGAGGCTGACGCGCCCGACTGCAGCACACCGCCGCCCGCGCCGGTCGTCTTCCACTCCTGGGGCACGCCGAGGAGGTCGACGAGCCAGTCGAGCACATGGGACTCGATCTCCGTCGCGGCCGGCGAGGTGGACCACAGCATCCCCTGCACACCCATGCCGGCCGCAGCCAGCTCGCCCAGGATCGCAGGCGGTGACGACTGGGCCGGGAAGTAGGCGAACCATCCCGGGTGCTGCCAGTGAGTCAGCCCCGGGGCTACCACCCGGTCGAGGTCGGCAAGGACGGCGTCGAAGGCCTCGGCGTCCTCCGGTGCCCGGCCCGGGAGCTTGTCCCGCACCTCCCCCGGCTGCACGGGCTCGCGCACCGGGCGGT
Source organism: Phenganax stokvisi (assembly GCA_025400075.2). NCBI lineage: Eukaryota > Metazoa > Cnidaria > Anthozoa > Malacalcyonacea > Clavulariidae > Phenganax > Phenganax stokvisi. The sequence continues at coordinate 6,623 of JAODVQ020212130.1, forward strand.
CCTCCAGGCCGCCGAGGTAGTCGACGACCCAGTCGACGAGGGCGTAGGCGTTTCGCCGGAACGCCTCAAGGTCGAGCGGGTCCGGATGCATGACTCGGCTGTCAGCGCTGCAGCATGTCCAAGGGGCGCAGCGCGAGCGCGCCGCCGTCGAGCCGGATCGACGCTCCGGTCGCGCGGCGCCCCGCCTGGGCCACCAGGTAGTGCACGAGGGCCGCGATCCCGTCGGACTTCGCGGCCCGGCCCACGATGTTCACGGAGACGCCGCCGCCGCACCGGTGACCAGCGCACACCCGCCGGTCAGGTCGAAAGCCGCATCAGGCACCGCGACACCCTAGCTACCTTGTCGATACTCAGGTGCCGGAGGGAGTCTCGGATCTGACGTTCGTCAGACGTTGGCTTGTCACACTCAGACACAAACATGTGTTTGTATGGAGGTATTCCCCGCACGGAGGGCGAGGCGGTGTCAAACTGCAGCCAAATGACGCTGATCGACTGCGAGACGAGTTCACCGGCCACCGCCATGGACGGGCTGTGCAACGAGCAGGGCTTCGCGAGGATTGCGTGGTCGATCATCCGCGACGGCCAGCTTGCCGAGCTCTCAGAACCCGAGTGCGAACTCGCGCAGGCCCTGGAGATTGCCGGGCACCCTGCTGACAACAGCGGACTGATCGACCTAATCCGCTCGGGTCACGACCCTCTAGGCGACGCTCTCATGCACTTGCGCCCACCCGACCAGCGCAGACCGCTCGGCGCGACCTACACACCTTCCGAGATCGTGTCCTCGATCGTCGCCTGGGTTGCGGCACGGTCAAGGCCAGACCGCGTTGTCGATCCTGGGACAGGCTCGGCCCGGTTCCTGCTGGAAGCTGGTCGCGTGCTGCCGGACACCCTGCTGGTCGGAGTGGAGATCGACCCACTCGCCGCACTGCTGGCCCGGGCCAACCTCACGGCGGCGGGTCTTGACCATCGGGCGCAGATCCTGGTGCGGGATTATCGCGACGCTGACTTTGGCGAGTTCGAGGGCAGTACCGCCTACATCGGGAATCCGCCCTACGTCCGCCACCACCAGATCGAGCCGGAATGGAAGGAATGGCTGGCTGCCAGCTCGGCCACCCTCGGGTTGAAGGCCAGCCGCCTAGCCGGGATGCACGTCCACTTCATGTTGGCCACCGCTCTGCATGCCCGGCCTGGCGACCTCGGCGCGTTCGTGACCTCTTCGGAGTGGCTCGACGTGAACTACGGCCACCTGCCGAGGATGCTGTTCGCGGCCCAGCTGGGCGGAGTCTCGATCCACCTGGTCGATCCGCGTGCGACACCCTTCGCCGACGCAGCAACCACTGCGGCCGTCACCTGTTTCGAGGTAGGCGAGCCCGCTGCGTCGATTCGCATGGAGCGGGTCCCGGGCACGTCCGACCTGGGCGCGCTGGACGGCGGGCAGCCCTTCAAGCGACAACAGCTACGTACCGCGCCAAGATGGTCAACGCTGCTCGACGGCTCAACGAAGCCGCCTGAGGGCTACGTAGAGCTGGGCGAGATCTGTCGCGTGCATCGTGGCGCGGTGACCGGTGCAAACTCGATATGGATCACCGACGCCGACGACCCAGCCCTGCCGCAGGAGGTACTCCTTCCGTCGGTCACTCGGGCAGCCGAGCTCTTCAACGCTTCGGACGGTGTTCTGTCAAGCACACGTGGTCTACGGGCCGTGATCGACCTACCAGCCGACCTCCAAATGTTCGACGACGCCGACCGGCTCCTCATCGACCGGTTCCTTCGGTCTGCCGAGCGACGCGGGGTCCGCTCCGGCTACATCGCTCGCAATCGCAAGCCCTGGTGGGCTGTGGGCCTGCGTAGCCCTGCGCCGATCCTCGCGACCTACATGGCAAGGCGTCCGCCGACTTTCGTCCGCAATCTCTCGACAGCCCGCAATGTGAACGTCGTTCACGGCATCTATCCGCGCGAGGCCATGTCCGCCACTTCCCTCAATGCACTGGCGGCAGCGCTGCGCGCCGCAGCCCCATCTGCGGTTGGACGAACCTACGCCGGCGGCCTCGTCAAGTTCGAACCGTCCGAAATGGGCCGAATCCCTGTGCCAGAGCCCGCAGCGCTGGGAGAGATGGCAGCGTGAGCTTGATCGACCCGCCTCGCTGGAACGAAGACGAACTCGACGAACAGATCGCCCGATCACTTGAAGCATTCCGTGAAGAACGGGTCACCGAGCCGGTAGAGCAGTACCGGTATGTCTTCGACGAGTTCGCGGCTCGGGTCAGGACGCTACTGGCAGTCACGCACAATCTATCGACTCTGCAGGACGCCTCGCCGGAACTGCTCGCCAATGAGGACACCCTGGATACTCTGCGCTACCTGGCAGGACCTCCGATCTCAGCCGACGACCTCAAGACGCTGTCGGGTGCTTCGCTCGCGCCGAGTCGTTTGCGAGATGATCCCGCGGCGGCCAAGCGCATACTCGACACCGTCCTGGCGAGTCTCGACACCAAGCGGTTCCCTTGGATCGAGGACCATCGCCAGCCGGACAGCTCGGAACTGCGCGCCGCCGCCATTGCCTCGGCGAGCCTCATGGCCACTCAACGAGTGCAAACGGACCGACGGAACACAGCGAAGAGCGAGCAAGAGGACCAGGTGGCGCACTACCTGTCAGGGATCGGACTGCGGTCTGTGGCACCGCGTGAGATCAACACTCATAGCGATGCTCCCGCAACCGGATCGTTCTGTGGAGAGTCACCGTTCGGCGGACGGAAGGCCGACCTCGTCGTTCATCTTCATGACGGGCGTCTCATGCCCGTCGAGTGCAAGGTCTCCAACTCAGCCACGAACTCTGTGAAACGCCTCAACAACGACGCCGCAGCCAAGGCATCAGCGTGGATCGACTACTTCGGCCGCGGCCAGACCGTTCCCAGCGCCGTCCTCTCGGGCGTATTCAAGAGGCACAACGTTGTGCAGGCACAAGAAGCCGGCTTGACGATCTTCTGGGCTCATGACCTGCAGCCGCTGGGCGACTTCATTCTCTCCACCAGATAGGCGGCGATATTGACGCCGACTGACAGCCAGACATGTCACCGGCGTCGTCACCCGTCCTGCTCGGGCAGGTACCCAGTCGCCTGGCCTGTTGAGGGACAGCCGTCATGAAGGAAGAGGACCGGCGCGCCGAGAAGGCGGCCGCAGCGGCCGTCGCGGAGGTGATCGGCGGAGTCTCTGAGCGACGCGACACTCTGACGATCCGGCGTGAAGCTGGCCTGCCTCGGCCTGCCACACGGCCTTCCCTGCGCTGAAATGCCCCTTGCCCGCGAAGCTTGCGACGGACCGACTCACCTCCCCATCCGGTCTTGATCGTTCGGGGCCAAACGATTAGGCTTGGGGGGTGGTCGAGCTCCAGGGGTTCATGTATCCGCGGACGCCGTGGGGGGTCGCCGGGGTCGTGCCCGCGCCCCCCTGGCACTACTCGGGCGACATGCTCACCGTCGAGTACCGAACCGATCCGCACCGGGTGGCCGAGCTCCTCCCCGACCCCCTGGAGCCGGCCCCGGACGATCCCGGCGCGGTGGCGGTGGTCTGGGCCGAATGGCAGAGCTGCGGCGACACCTTCGAGGAGCTGCTCGACCCGGTGAGGGCGCAGTACCGGGAGGTCTTCGCAGTGGTGCGCTGCCGGTTCCGGGGCGAGACCTACAGCCGGGCGGCCTACATCTGGGTGGACAAGGACTTCGCCATGGCCAGGGGGCACTTCCAGGGCTACCCCAAGAAGATGAGCGAGATAGCCATGACCCGGCCGGTGACGGTGGGCCGGGCCGGACCCCGGCTGGAGCCGGGTGGCCGCTTCGGGGCCACGCTGAGCACCTGGGGCCGGCGCGTCGCCGAGGCCCGCTTCACCATCACCGGCGCCGCAGAGGCACCCGGCTTCGTGAACGGCCATCCGATGCTGCACAGCCGCCAGATGCCCGCCATGGAGGCCGACGGGAGCGACTCGCTCGACGAGCTGGTCACCATGCGCGGCTACGACGCCGACCTCGGCCCGGTGTACTCGGGCGACGCCGAGCTGGTGCTGCCCACTTGTCCCACCGAGGAGCTGCACCATCTGCAGCCGGTCGAGATGATCGGCGGCTTCTACCGCCAGGTCGGGATGTCCATGGCCTCGGGCACCACCCTCTGGGCCGCCCCCAACCCCAAGGCCGGTCCGTGAGCACGCTCACAGCCACGTACGTCGACGGCTACCTCGACGACCACGGCGACGACGACGCCGACCTGGCGTCGCACGACTCGTTCACGTCGGGCGTGCCCCACGCCACCTTCTCCCGGCTGCGCCTCCAGGACCCGGTGCACTGGACCCCCGAGACCGAGGGCTCCGGGTTCTGGTCGATCACCCGCTACCGCGACGCCCTGGCCGTCAGCCGCGACGTGGAGACCTTCACCTCCAGCCGAGGCATCCGCCTCGAGGAGATGGACGACGACGAGCTCGAGGCCCGCCGCACCATGATGGAACTCGACCCGCCCGAGCACACCCGGCTGCGGCGGCTTGTCAACCGGGGGTTCACCCGCCGCACCGTCGAGTCCTGCGAGGACGCCATCCGGGCGCTGGCCGCCGAGGTGCTCGACGAGGCGCTGACAGCGGACGCCTTCGACTTCGTCGCCGAGGTGGCCGCCAGGCTGCCGATGCGGATGCTGGGCCGCCTGCTGGGCACCAGCGACGCCGACGGCCACCAGCTGGTGGAGTGGGGCGACGCATTCCTGGGCAACAGCGACCCCGAGTTCACCACCCATGTGATCGACACGGCCGACACCGAGGAGTTCCGCCTGATGCCGTTCCGCAGCCCGGCCGCGGCCGAGGTGTTCACCTACGCCGAGCTCCAGGCGGCCGAGCGCCGGGCCTGCCCCCGCGACGACGTGATCACCCAGCTGCTGGCCCCCACGCGCGACGGCGAGCCGCTGACCGACCTGGAGTTCAAGAACTTCTTCCTGCTCCTGATCGCGGCCGGCAACGACACCACCCGCTACACCATGACCCACGGGCTGCGCACGATGATGCAGCATCCCGAGCTGTGGCGGGCCTGGCGGGCCGACCCGTCCCTCACCCCCACCGCGGTGGAGGAGGTCCTGCGCACCAGCGCGGTGACCATGCACTTCCGCCGCACCGCCACCCGGGCCGTCAAGGTGGGCGGTAAGGACATCGCACCCGGGGACAAGGTCGTGATGTGGTTCTGCTCCGCCAACCACGATGACGACGGCTTCAGAGACCCCTGGCGCTTCGACCTGGCCCGGGAGCCCAACGACCACATGGCCTTCGGGCGCAACGGCCCCCACCTGTGCCTGGGCGCCTGGCTGGCCCGCATGGAGGCCCGGCTGGTGTACGAGGAGCTGATGAAGCGGGTGGACCGCCTGGAGCCCGACGGCGAGCCCGAGTACCTGCGCTCCAACTTCATTGCCGGCATCAAGCGCCTGCCCGTGCGGGTGGTGGCATGACGCCGGCCACCGACCATAGGGAGGTCTGACGATGGGATCGATCGTGGGGGCCGCGCTCGTCTCGCACGTGCCGCCGCTGGTGCTGCCCGAGCACGAGCGGCGAGCCCTGAACGACGGTGACGACACCTCCCTGTTCTCAGGTCTGCACGCGCTGCGGGCCGAGCGACTCGCCCGCGTGGCAGCCGACACTGTCGTGGTGGTCGACACCCACTGGTTCACTACCGTCGAGCATGTCGTCTCCGCCCATGAGCGCCGCGAGGGCCTGTACACCTCCGATGAGCTGCCCCGGGGCATGAGTGCCGTGCCCTACGACATGCCGGGCGACCCGGAGCTGGCCCACGCCTTCGCCGCCGCGGCGAAGGGCCGCGACGACACCTGGGTGACCGCCATCGACGACCCGCACCTGCCGGTGCACTACCCCACCGTCAACCTGCTCGGCTTCCTGCAGGGCGACGAGCGCTGGATCTCGATGGGCGTGTGCCAGACGGCGGAGGCCGACGACTTCCTGCTGGCCGGCGAGCTTCTCGCCGCCGCGGTGGCCGGGCTGGACCGCAGGGTGGTGATCCTGGCCAGCGGCGGGCTCAGCCACCGGTTCTGGCCGCTGCGCCAGTTCCGCGACCACGAGGGCGCCGACCCCGACCTCCACATCCGCACCCCGGAGGCCGCCGCAGCCGACCGCGAGGTGCTGGCCTGGATGGCTGAGGGCAACCACGAGGCCGTCATCGACTTCCTGCCCGAGTACTCCCGCCACGCCCCCGAGGGCTGCTTCGGACACTACCTGGTGATGGTGGGTGCGCTTGGGGGAGCGGCCTGCACTGCCAAGGGCACCCAGTTCGGGCAGTACGAGTCGGTGTCGGGAACCGGCCAGGCCCACGTATGGTTCGACCTGTGAACCAGTCCCGTCGAGCACTGGTGCTGGCCCACGAACCGCAGGGCACCAGCGCGCTGGTGGGCCGGCGGCTGGCGCAGCGCGGCTACGACGTGAACGAGCACGTTGTGACCGCCGACCTGGACCGTCCCAACGACGCTGCGCCCTTCCCCGACCTCGCCGACTACGACATGTTGGTGCCGATGGGCTCGGTCCGCTCGCTCACCCGCACCGGAGAGATCGACAACTGGATCTTCGAGGAGCTCGACATGGTGCGAGCCGCCTACGCCAGGGGCGTGCCGATGCTGGGCATCTGCTTCGGGGGCCAACTGTTGGCGGCAGCCCTGGGCGGTTCTGTCGAGAAGGCGCCGGAGCCGGAGATCGGCTGGTACGAGATCCATGAGCCCGACGGCTCGCTCCACGGGGCCCGCAACCCGCTCGGACCCGGACCGTGGTTCCAGTGGCACCACGACCGGTTCACCCCGCCGCCGGAAGCCGAGTTGCTGGCGGTCAACGAGAACGCCGCGCAGTTGTTCCGGTTGGGCCGCTGCGTCGGCACCCAGTTCCACCCCGAGGTGAACCACGACCACGTCGCGAGCTTCCTGACTGGCGCAGACGACGAGTACCTGGCCGAGCATGGGCTTGACCGGCGGACGCTCCTCGAGAGCATCCGCCATCACGAGGACCGCAACCTCCGCCAGTGCTTCGCCCTGGTCGACTGGTTCCTCGACGAGGTGGCCGACGCTTAGGCTCGTCGTGCTCCGGCGTCGAGGTGCGCGGCTCGGGCGACGATGTGCTCGCACACGGTGGGGGGTGCACCACCAGCCGGCCCTGGCTGAGCCGCTCGAGGGTGGCCAACTCCTCGGCCAGCAGCACCGGACTCCGGCTCAGTGGTAGGGCAGGTACTGCTTCAGTTCCCACTCGGTTAGGGGCTCGGTGCCGCCGATTGCGTCCCAGTCGTCGACGGCCTCCCCGCCGGCCCCGGCGACATATCGGTCCCATTCGGCCCGCTTGTTGAACACGAAGTTGTCGCAGAGCTCCTTGCCGACGGCCTCGCAGAGAGCCTGGTCGGCCTCCATGTCGTCGAGGGCCTCGCTCAGGCTGTGCGCGCAGTGGACATCGGTGTTGACGTCGTCGAAGCCGTCGGTGGTCATGGGCTCGGGGCAGTCCAGACCGTCGGCCACGCCGAGGCGGGCCGCCTGCAGCACGGTGGCGATCAGGGTGTGGACGTTGGCGGCACCGTCGCCGATGCGGCTCTCGATGCGCATGTGGGGGCCGCCGCCCCTGGGCACGCGGTTGCCGGCGCAGCGGTGCTCGACCCCCCAGTTGGCCCAGTACCCGTTGATTTCGCCGGGGCGCAGGCGCCGGTAGGCGTTGACGGTCGGTGCAGCCAGCGCGGTCATGCCCCGGTGGTGGTCGATCAGTCCTGCCGTACAGCCTCTGGCCAAGTCGGACATGCCGTGGGCGCCCCCGGTGTCCGACATGGCGTTGCCGCCCTGCGCGTCGACCAGCGAGAAGTTCACATGGACGCCGGTGCCGGAGATGCCCGGGAACGGCTTGCCCAGGAAGGTCAGGTCGAGGCCCAGGGGCCGGCCCGCGTCGTCGGTGGCGGTCAGCACCGTCTCGCGGGCCAGCAGCCGGAACAGGAAGGCGTTGTCGGCGGCCCACATGGCGTCGCCGTACTCGAGGGTCAGTTCGAACTGGCCCTCGTCGTACTCGGCGTTGACCGACTCCATGGCGATGCCGGTGGCCTCTGCCCGGCGCACCAGCTTGGTGATGACTCCGGCGGGATCGCACCCGACCCCGGTCCCGTAGACCATGGAGCGGGGCGTCTCGTATGGCCGGGGGGCCTCCAGTCCGCCGCTGAACACGTAGGCCTCGAGCTCGATGCCGACCTTGGGGGTGTAGCCCAGGGCCTCCCAGGCGGCCACCGCCCGGCGCACCGCCTCGCGGGGCGACTCCGGCAGGGCCTCACCGTGCATCGACAGGTCGCCGATGACGACCCCGGTGGCGTCGTCGTCCCAGCCTTGGCGGATTTCGGCGGTGTCGAAGGTGATCTGGGTGTCCGGCAGGCCGTCGAGAAGGTAGGAGCCCGGTGCGGGCGCCATGCTGCGGTCATAGCCGAGCCCGAACACAGCCACGCAGTGGCCGGTGCCCTTGTGGGCCAGCCGGGCCGGCAGGTACTTGCCCCGGGCCAGCCCGAGGTGGTCGGGCCAGAGCACCCGGATGCGGTCCCAGTCGGTCATGGAGGCTCCCCTGATAGTGGGACGGTGAACGTCCGGCTCCGAAGCTAGCCCGCACCGGTCCGGCGGTCACACCGGCGCTTCGTCTTGTTCGGGGTAGAGGCCGGTGCGGCCAAGACGGTCCAGGCACACCTCCACGCTCCAGGGCAGCATGGCGGCCCCGCAGCGAGCGTCGCGGTAGGCCTGCTCCAGGTACGACGGTCGCAGCAGGCTGCGGCCCCCGCAGACCTGCAGGGCCTGCGACGCCATCGCGGGCGCGCCCTCCATGACCGTGACCACCGCCGACCACGCCCGCCGCACCTGCTCCGCGCTGGGATCGATCCCGCACTCGCCCAGCACCCGGTAGGTGAGCGACTGGGCCCGGTCGTAGGTCAGGTTCATCTGGGCCCACCCCTGCTGCTTGATGGGATGGTCCCGTCTGGCCGGGCCCCCGCCGCCGTCGCCCCGCAGGTAGGCGCCGGCGGCGTCGAGGATGCCCCGCATGAGGCCGAGGTAGGCGAACGACAGCGTCATGTAGAAGTAGGGCCAGCGGGTGGCGGCCTGGTCGAAGGCGCCGGGTGGGAGCCACTCGTTGCCGGCGGGGACCAGCGCGCCGTCGAGCACCAGGGTGCGCGAGTCGGTGCCCCGCATCCCGAGGGGGTCCCATTCCCCTTCGACGGTCGCCCCAGCTGCGCCGGCGGGGACGCCCATGAAGCGGATCCGGTCGTCGCCGGGCACCAGGCAGACAACGTTGTGGATGTCGGCCGCGCCCGAGAGCGAGGCGAAGATCTTGCGTCCGGTCACCCGGTAGCCGCCGGAGTCCTCGACGGGCACCGCCCGGGTGGAGTAGCCCGCGGTGGCGCCCGCGGCCGCGCCCTCCGAGAACGGCTGGCTGTGGGTCGTGCCGTGCTCGGTGATGCCGCGCCACAGCTCGGCCCGCCGCTCGACCAGCAGCGACCGCTCCGCGGTAGTCAGGTCCAGGTCGTCGGCGATCTGGCCCACCAGGATGGTGGTGGCGGTGTGCATGTTGAACGCAAGGGCAGTGGTGGCGCAGTGCCGGCCCAGTTCCTCGGCGACGAGCGCGTAGGCCACGAAGTCCCCGCCGAGCCCGCCCTCGGCGACAGGGATGCACAGGCCGAGCAGTCCGGCGTCCCGCAGATCGGCCCAGTTCTGTGCGGGGAAGGTTGCGTCGCGGTCGTGGGCCTCGGCCCGTTCGGCGAAGCGCGGCCCAAGTGCGGCCATGCGCTCGACGAGTCCGGCCCGCTCCGGCGTAAGGATGCCCGCGGTCACTCCCACGGCAGCCCCAAGCCCCGATCGGCGAAGTCCGAGTCGAAGGCCAGCGCGTGCCGGATGCCCTTGGCCTTCATCAGCTCGAACGAGGTCCAGTCCACCAGCGACACACGTCGATGACCGGCGGCGAGCATCGCCGCCAACGCCCTGGTGTGGAGCGTCTCGTCGACCCACTCCAACCTGAGCGTGGCCAGCAGTTCGTCGTGAAGCTCCCGGGTCGCCTCCATCCCGAACCGCCGCTGCACCAGCGCACTCGCCTCCAGCACGACCCCGTAGTGGGTGACGCCACTGAACTCACCCGACTCAAGGCCGTCGAGCAGGCGGAACCAGCCGGTGACAGCGCCCGCATGGTTCCCGTCCTCGGCGTCCAGGAAGGCGAGGAGCGCGGAGGTGTCAACCAATATGGGGATCACGCGGAGAAGGCGTCGACCAGGTACTCGTCGTGATCCTCGGCGAGGTTGCCGCAGCCCGAGCGATAAGCGCCCGCCAGTGACCGGACATGGTCGATGCGAGCGGCAAGCGACCTCCGAGCCAGGAACTCGTCGAGTGCGTCGCGCAGCAACGCCGCCTGGGAGACACCGCGGGCAGCCGCTTCCGCCCGGAGGTGCTCAGCCTGTTCCTCGGTGAGGGATATCTGCGTCCGGACCATCCCGAGAATGATATCACTTCAGGGCTGCATGATGTAACGCTCGGGACCCCAGGAAGCGGCGTACCAGCCGGTTGATGGTGTGCGGCGCCTCCGTCACGGCCAGGTGGCCCACACCGTCGAGCACTACCAGCTCAGCGTCCGCCAGTCCTTCGGCCAGGACCCGGGAGTACGCCACCGGAGTCTCGGCGTCGAGCTCCCCGGCGATCACCAGCGCGGGCGCCGCGATGTCGCCCAGCCGGTCTCGCACGTCGTGGGTGGGCAGGCACTCGACCGCGGCTCGCAACCCGGCGGCAGGGATCCGAGCGAAGCCGGCCACCCGCATGGCCAGCAGGTCGGGACTCAGGCCTGGCCCGGCAATCGCAGTCAGGACGTCCTCAGCGATGTCGGCGGGCGTCATCCCCGCGTCGAGCGGGGCGAGGCGGGCGGCGCGCCATTCGGAGGGGTCAGTGCCGTCGAGGCCGAACGCCGGGCTGGTGTTGGCCAGAACCAGCCCGCCGATGCGGTCGGGACGGCGCAGAGCGGTGTGCAGCGCATGCATCCCGCCGAAGGACTCCCCCACCAGATGAGCCCTCTTCACGCCAACCGCGTCGAGCAGCCGGGCCACCGAATCGGCGATGGCGACGAAGGTCAGAGGCTCGACGGGGGCTGAGGCGCCGTAGCCGGGCATGTCCCAGGCGATGCAGCGGAATGCGTCGCTCAGACCGGCGAGCTGCGGCTCCCATGAGGTCCGCGAGCCGCCCAGCCCGTGCAGGAACACAATCGGTGCGCCGCGGCCCTGTTCACGCCAAGCCAGCGGCCCGTCCACCTCCACGGCTCCAGGCGCCGGCTCGGGGAGGGAAGGAGCGGACACGGTCGGAACATACACTCAGGGCCGTGGCGGGAGCACCATTGATCGGCATCACGGGTCGGACCAAGACAGCGGGCGAACTCAACATGAAGCCCGAGACGTTCCAGCACCTGGACTTGGACGTGTACTACTGCGACTACGCCCGAGCGGTGACCGCCGCGGGCGGCCTGCCGGTCTTCCTGCCCGGCAGCACCGACCCGACCTGCTACGCGGACCGCCTCGACGGGCTGCTGCTGAGCGGCGGCACCGACATAGAGCCGGAGAGGTACGGCCAGGAGCCGTGCACCCAGCTCTATGCCCGCGAACCGGATCGCGATACCTTCGAGCTGGCCCTCCTCGACGGCGCGGTGGACACCGGAAAGCCAGTACTCGGCATCTGCCGGGGCATCCAGGTGCTGAACGTGCACGGCGGAGGCACGCTTCATCAGCATGTCGCCCCCCACGCTTGTCACGACCGGGCTCCCAACCTGCTCGTCCACCGTGTCGATCTGGCCGCGGGCTCGTTGGCTGCCTCGCTGTACGGGCCTTCGATGGAGGTCAACTCGCTGCACCACCAGACCATCGATGAACTCGCCGACGGGTATGAGATGACGGGCCAAAGCGACGACGGCGCCATCGAGGTGATCGAGTCCCGCCGCCAGCCTTGGATCGGCGTGCAGTGGCACCCCGAGTTGATGGACTCCCGCGACTCCGACCCTGTCTTCGACTGGCTGGTGAAGGCGGCCTCAGGCTGACCGACGCTTAGACGCCCTGTCAGGAGACGGTGCGCTCCATGTTGCCGCCGTACCCGACGGTTCCCGAAACGCCGGCCGCGGAGCCGAGCCGGTGCAGCGGCACGGTGTTGTGCGACGCCGAGGGCGTGTAAGCCACCGGCAGCCGCTTGACTCCGCCGATGAAGTTGGAGCGCAGGTAGTCGGGCTCGCCGTCGAGGCGGATGTCGGGCATGCGCCGGGCGATCTCGCGGAACATCAGGCGGATCTCCATGCGGGCCAGGCTGGCGCCCAGGCAGTAGTGCGGTCCGCCCCCGCCGAAGCCGACATGGTCGTTGGGGGTGCGCTCTATGTCGAAGCGCCACGGGTCCTCGAAGGCCCGCGGGTCGCGGTTGGCGGCAACGTGCCACATGAGCACCTTGTCGCCCGCGGCGATCCTCACGCCGTCGATCTCGTAGTCGGCGAGGGCTTGGCGGCGGAAGTGCATCACCGGGGTGGCCCAGCGCACGATCTCCTCCACCGCGGTCTCCATGTGGCGGTCGGGATCGGCCACGAACTTCCGCCATTGGTCACCGAACTCGAAGAAGGCCATCATCCCGCGGGTTATCGAGTTGCGGGTGGTCTCGTTGCCGGCCACGCACAGGATCAGGAAGAACATGTCGAACTCGATCTCGGAAAGGGCCTCGCCGTCGATGTCGGCAGACAACAGCGTGGTGACGATGTCGTCGGAGGGCGTGCCGCGGCGCTCCGTCTGAAGCTGGTGGGAGTAGCCGAAGAGCTCGGCCGCGTTCTGGAGGATGTCGTCGCGGCTCTTGATGAACTCGGGGTCCTCGCCGCCGACCATGGCGTTGGTCCAGTCGAACACCTTGGAGCGGTCCTCGACGGGAATCCCCATCATCTCGGCGATGGCCTGAAGGGGCAGCTCGGCCGCGATGTCCCGCACGAAGTCGCAGCGGCCTGCCTCCACCACCCGGTCCAGGATTATGTCGGTGCGGTTCTGGAGGTAGTCCTCAAGCAGGTTGATCATGCGTGGGGTGAAGCCCCGGTTGACTAGCTTGCGGTAGCGGGTGTGGCGGGGCGCGTCCATGTCGATCAGCGTCAGGTCGTTCATGATGCCCGACGCCCACTCCCGCTGATCGGGATCGCGCATCTGGGTGCCGCTGTGGCTGGACGAGAACACGTCGGCCCGGCGGTTGACCTCCTTTAGATGGGCCTGGCGGGTGACGGCCCAGTAGCCCGAGCCCTTGTCTCCCTCGTCCACCCAGTGGATGCCCGGGTCGGTCTCCCGCAGCCGCTCCAGAACCGCGTGGTGGCCCTGGCGCTGGAACATGTCGAAGTCCCAGAGGTCAGCGTCCGCAGCTGGGCAGGACTGCTGACCGCGGTCCACCGCACAGGCAGTCGATTCCTTGTCGACGATCGTCACCCCCGCACCTCCCATCCGTGGTCGCTGCTCCTGGGATTTGCCTTCCTGGGATTTACCTTCCTGGGAAGATTACTTCCCAGGAAGATACCTGAGGGAGCAGCCTGCCGCAAGTCTTGCCGGACCGGGCCTGAACCCGAGCGGGTGAGGGTCAGCGGATGGGGCTGGAGGGGACGACGGCATGCACCACTGAGGCCTCCGCCACCGGCGCCTCGTCGCGCTCCAGCGGGCGCATCCACTCCTTGCGGGCCAGAGCGCGGGCATTCCCGCTCTTGTTCCCTTGCGCTCACGGGCCGCTCGGGCCACGGCCTCACTGTGTGCGCCAGAACCGCTCGCCTACTCGCTCGGCCTCTTGTCGGCGGCGGGACCGATGGTGGAGGTTGCGTGTCAGAACTCGAAGCCGGCCATGCCGAAATAGCCGCTGGCCGCGGTCTTGTCGCTGCGGTGGCGGTCCCAGGATGGGGCGTTGGCGGGCGGCTGGGGGTCGTCGCCCAGCACCGTCACCCGGTGCAGGATCCGGGTGTCGTCGTCTTCGCCGATGTCGTCCACGATCGAGTGCAGCGTCACCCGCTCGTCCCAGAGGGCCACATCGCCGGGCGACCAGCGCCAGCGGCAGCTGAACTTGACCTGCTCCTGCCAGCGGTACAGGAAACCGAGCAGGGCCTGGCTCTCGGGCCTGGACAACTGGGGGATGCGCCGCCCGTGCTGCTTGTTGACGTACAGGCTGCGCCGGCCGGTGCCGGGATGGACCCGCACCACCGGGTGCTCGGCCCGCAGCGAGCCCTGCTTGCCGTCGTCGTGGATGCAGGTCAGCCCGGCCAGGAAGGCCTGAAGCGGCGCCGACAGCGAGTCGTGTACGTCGCAGCAGTTGATCCACATGGTGTCGCCGCCCGCGGGCGGGCACTGCACCATGTGGAGCAGCGCGGCGATGGGCGGATGCTCGCTGTAGGTGACGTCGGTGTGCCAGATGTCGGCCTTGGGGGTGGCCGAGGTGTCGAGCACGCACACCTCGGGCGTGTCGTCGTCGACCTTCTCGATGTAGGGGTGGACCTCCAGCTCGCCGAACAGCGCGCCGATGTCGCGCAGCTGCTGCACGCTTGGGTTCAGGCTCGGGATGAACAGCACGAGATGGGTGTCGAGGGCCTTGCGCAGCGCGGCCGCAGCCTGCTCGTCGAGGCTTTCGGGGTCGAGTCCCCTGACCTCGGCACCCAGCGCCCCGGCCACTGGCGAGACTTCGAGTTGCAGACCCGAGGCGGGGCCCGAGCGCTTGGGAGGGGCAAGGGTCATGGCTGCCAGAGTACCGCTGGTGCTGCGCCAGAGCCGACGGGAGGGGGCGCTACCGTTGCGGGCGGCGAACGAGTGCGGGCCGCATGACATGGGACCCGCTGCATGTGGGATAGGAGTCCATGACCGCCTCGCTCAGCGATCTGCTTGAGACCAACGGCTACGCGGTGGCCGACGGGGCAATGGGGACCCAGCTCTTCGCCGTCGGGCTCAGCGCCGGTGATCCCCCCGAAGCGTGGAACGTTCACCACGCCGACGAGGTCCGGGCCATCCACCGCTCCTACCTGCAGGCCGGAGCCGATCTGGTGGTGACCAACAGCTTCGGCGGGACGAGCTTCCGCCTGGCCCTGCACGGCTTCCAGGACCGGGTGCAGGAGTTGAACGAGGCTGCGGCCCGCAACGCCCGGATCGAGGCTGACGCCGAGTCCGAGCGGACGGGTCGGTCGACACTTGTGGCCGGCTCGATGGGTCCGACCGGCGAGCTGCTGGAGCCGCTGGGGAACATGTCGGCGGCTGCGTGCGAGGCCGCCTTCGCCGAGCAGGCCTCGGGTCTGGCCGCGGGCGGCGCGGACCTGCTGTGGATCGAGACCATGAGCGACCTCGACGAGGTGGCGGCCGCAGTGCGGGGAGCCCGGTCGGCGTGCGACCTGCCCGTCGCCGCGACCATGAGCTTCGACACCGCCGGGCGCACGATGATGGGTGTCACCGGCGCCGAGTTGGCCGAACGGCTCGACGGGCTGGGCCTGGCCGCGATGGGTGCCAACTGCGGCAACAACATCGCCGACACCGAAGCCGCAATTGCGGCCATCGCGGCGGCCTCCGCTGGCACGCCGGTGATCTCCAAGCCCAATGCGGGGGTGCCGGTGTGGAGCGGCGAGGCGCTCGCCTATGACGGCACTCCCGACGTGCTGGCCGCCCACGCCCACCGGGCCCGGACCGCGGGCGCGACCATCATCGGCAGCTGCTGTGGCAGCACCCCAGCCCACATCGCCAAGATCGCCGCAGTACTGCGGGGCGACGAGCCCCCGCCCGACATCGAGTCAGCGCCCCCGGCCGCGCCGGCAACCGAAGACCGCCTGGCCCGCCGCCGCACCCGCCGCCGCAGCTAGGTTCTGCCGCTGCAGACAAGAGCGCGGCTCAAGGCGATTATGCCGCCGCTCGCTCAAATGCGGTTGGCCGGATAGGGCGCTCCGAGTAGCTTGACTTAGTGGACCCCGTGATCCTCGGGAGCGCCCGACGACACGGGATCACGGATCGAGCCATCCTCCACGCCTACCGAAACCCAATGCGAAGATTCGATGTCGAAGATCTCGAAATGCTCATCGGCCCCGACGGCACCGGGCGCTTCTTGGAGATCGCCGTAGCGAGCGCCGAAGGCCTTGAATTCGTCGTCCACGCCATGCCCGCTCGCCGCAAGTTCCTAGCATGATGAGCATGTTCCGGTCGATCCAAGAAGTCCTTGACCAAGCGGACGAGCTGGCAGACCGCTGCGAGGCTTACGAGCCTTCCCCGAGCGACGAGCGACCCATCGCGGAGTATCTGCTCAAGCGAGCGGCCGAGCACAAGACGCGATGCGAGCATCAGATCGCCCAAGCTGTGGCTGCTGCACAAGCAGAAGGCTCATCGTGGAGCGAGATCAATAGGATCCTCGGTGCACCAGACGAAACAGCAAGTCAGCGTCACGCTGAGGAGGGCCGTCCCTACGCGACAGGCGATGAAGCTGATGAACCCCTCCAGGTATGGGTACTCCTCATCGAACGTCCACTGGATACGGGAGCGGACCTCTCGCTCTATTGGCATGAACTGGATGCGCTCCGCGCGGCGCGGACGCATATGGAGTCGGACTGGCCTCAGGAGGCCGGAACGATGCCGAGCAACATTCCTGCCGCGATCGAGCTCTTCAACGCTCACCGGGATGGAGGCGAACACCTTTGGCTCGGATCAACTCCGATCAAGTCCGGCCATTCCAAAGACACTGCTAGTTGCGAATACGACGAACCTCAACGGTGCGGAAGTATCTGGCGCAGAGACTTCGTACGATCCGACATTGAAGTCTTGTCTGAATGGACTGAGATTCAGGAAATTGCGGAGGCCTTAGTCGACTACATGAACCAGCCAGACGTCCAGGCACAGCTCTCGCAAGCAAATGTGCCAGGATCCGCGAGCCAGAAGATTCAGGACGTCATGAGTGACAAGACTGCTGAGCTAGGTTTCAGAGACGAATCCAAAGGACTGTTCGCCAACTACAAGACGAGAGGACTCAGGCCTGACTACTACCGTGAGGTCGGCTGCACTGGGGTGATTCTTGAAGTTGAACGGGGCAAGACAATCAACAACAATATGGACTTCCTCGACTTTTGGAAATGTCACATATGCAGAGTCGCGTCGTTCCTCATCCTGTTGGTTCCCATCGAGTTGCGACACAACGACACCGACCGTCCAACTCAAGCGTTTCATGCAGCTTCAAATAGACTCGAGTCTTTCTTCAGAGCTGAGAACTACACGAACGTATGGGGCCTAGTCCTTCTCGGATACTAGCGAACTAGGCTCACGGGTAGAAGCCGTCACTGGCGCAGGAGCGCGTGACGTGCTCCTAGGAGACTGTTGAGTAATCCGGGTGGGGGTGCTCGCGATTGTTGTGGCGGGGTGGGAGGATGGGGGTATGCAAGGCGTTGAGAAGCCGGATCGGGAGTTGTTGGATGTGCTGGGCCTGTGCGGGGGTCTGGTGCGGGAGGGGTCGGTGTATCGGTTCTTGGCCGAGAACCGTCTGAGGTTGGGCAGCCTCCACCGGTGGATGCGACAGATCGGCCATGATGGCCGGTTGTTCCAGTCAGCATCCGAACCGGTGGAGGTTCTCAGTATGGCACAGAGGCTCAGCTTCGACGAGCGCGCCCGGATCGAGGCGATGCGCGCTGCAGGTTTGAGTGTCGATGACACGGCGAGGCGTCTCGGCAGGCACCGCTCGACGGTGTACCGCGAGCTCGGCCGCAACGGCGGCGGCTATGACGCTCAGGCGGCGGAGCTGGAGCTGGTCCACGACTACGACGGCGGCGCCAAGCCCTGGTGTGATTGGTCTGACCCCGACGAGCGGGCCTGGCTGGTCGACGAGCTGGTCACAGACGCCTGCGCGGTGCTCGACGCGGTCGAGGGCCTCGACCTCACAGACGAACAGGCCGACGCCGTGGGGCTGCTGGGCACAGTGGCGGGCCAAGACGTCGAGGCCGACCCGAATGTGGCGGGCCGCTGGCGCATCGCGCGGCGGGTGGCCGCGGGCCGGGTGATCTCTGTGGTGGACCCCGAGGCCCGCCACGCCCACAAGACCCGCAGCGTGCGCCGAGACGGCTACAAGGCCCACATCGTCGCGGAGCCCGACACCGGCATCGTCACCGCAACAGAGCTCACCGCAGCCGACGCCTCTGACGCCAAAGTCGGCGCCCGGCTCCTCGACACCGACCCCACCTGCCACACAGACACCGACCACACCGACACCGCCGGGGGCTGGCTGGTGCTGGCGGACTCCGCGTACGCGTCGGGCGAGGCGCTCGGATCGTTCACAGACGCCGGATGGGACACCGCGATCAAGCCCATCGAGCGCAGGCCGCTCACAGCAGGGGGCCTCACCCGAGACGACTTCGACATCGACACCGACGCGCAGGCCGTGACCTGCCCCGCCGGGCACACCAGGCCCGTCACCTCCGGCGCGGCCCGCTTCGGCAGGCTCTGCGCAGCGTGCCCGCTGCGAGCCCGCTGCACCACATCTCAACGAGGCCGCAGCGTCACAGTCGACGCCCACGAACCCCACCGCCGAGCCAACAAGGACCGCTGGCGCAACCCCGGCACCCAGGCCGCCTACCGCCGTCACCGGCCCATGGCCGAAAGAACCATCGCCTGGCTCACACGGGGCAAAGCCAGACGCGTCCCCTACAGAGGCGTCGCCGCCAACAACCAGTGGCTCACCCACAGAGCCGCCGCCATCAACCTCGTGCGCCTCACCAACCTCGCATCGCCCACAACGGCACCGGACTCGCCCTGCCCGCCGGCTGACCCCCACACAGCGCCACGCCCGCACCCCGGCACACCCGCCCCGGCCGCCCAACCCTCACCATCACACCAACCCCACCACCACACCAACACCGACAACCCGCCAGCAACCACGTTGCTCAACAGTCTCCTAGGCGGGGCCGCGGAGGCGACCGGTCACGGTGTCGAAGCTCACAGGACTTGAGTCGGTGATGGCTCCCTGGAATGCCGCTGATCCGCCGTCGAGGAATGCCATGTAAGCCAACCGGCCGTTGCCGGTCTCGAAAACGCGTCCCCCGTAGCGCGAACCGGACTCGTCGGCGTCGATGAAGGCCGGCGCCCGCCGGTAGGGGCCGAGGGCGTGAGGTCCGCTGAAGGCACCGGTTCCGATCCGGACGGTGGCGTCTGGATCAGTGCTGGGCCAGGGCCTGTCGCTGTTGGTGCAGAACACCAGGTGGTGAAGGCCACCCGCGTGGACGAGGTGGGGGATTTCGATCTGCGCAAAGTGGCCTGGGGTCCCCTCGACCGGCGGCATGACCGCCCATGTGCGGCCATCGTGCGAGGTTGCCAGCGCGACCGCACCGGCCAGGCTGGGGTTTGCGGCTGCCTTGACCCGAGCGGAGATCAGCATGGCGTAGCCTTCGCCGGAGCGGACCAGATGGGGATCTCGCCACCCGTGCTGCCACTCGGAGTCGCCGGGCTCCTCGTACCAGAGCGGATCGGACTCGACGACCGGGTTGGCTGGATCCTTGCTCCAGGTGATCAGGTCGTCGGACCACGCCAGCCCGATGCGCTCCACGGGACGACCCCTTTCCCGGGTGATCCCGGTGTAGGCCATCAGCCACCGGCCCGAGAGGTGGCGAATTACCGATCCCGTCCAGATGGCCAGATCGTCCCACTCTCCGGGAGGACCGGTGTCGACCGCAGTCGCCAGCGGCTTCCAGGATCGCAGGTCCCCCGAGACGGCATGGCCCACGGTCGCATGCCAGTGCCGGTCGTCGGGCGCGAGGGTGCGGGGCGCCTGGAGGTGGAACATGTGCCAGGCACCGTCGTCACGAGCGAGCCAGAAGTCCCAGACATAGCGGTCGTCGGGCCGGTACACATCTCAGCCCTGGGCCGCCGCGGCGCGAGCCTGTACCGCGACCGCGGTCATGGGGAGCACTCAGCCCTTGACGGCAGCCGCCGCGAGCCCCTCGCGGAAGTACCGCTGGAAGGTGAAGAACACGATCGCCATCGGGATCGTCGTCAGCAGGCTGGCTGCCATGAGGGTGTTCCAAGGGTTGTTCTGACCGAACGCTCCCCGCAGCAGCGCCAGCCCGACCGGCAGAGTGCGGATGTCGGCATTGGACGGCGCGGCCAGCAGCGAGTGAAGGAATTCGTTCCGGGTCCCTTGCACGCTCAGCACAGTGAGGGCGATGAGGCCGGGACTCACCAGCGGCAGCAGGATGCGGCTGTAGGTCTGTCAGAGCGTCGCGCCGTCGATGGCGGCGGCCTCCTCGATTTCCTGTGGAACCTGATCGAAGAAGCCCTTCATGATGAAGATGGCGAAGGCGTCGAACATCAGCGGCAGGATCAGGCCCCAGTAGGTGTTGAGGATCCCGAGTTCCTTCATCACCAGGAACTTCGGGATGACGAGGACGATGCCGGGTATCGCCTGCACGGCGATGATCGCGCCGAAGATGAGCCACCGTCCCCTGAAGCGCAGCCGGGACAGCGCGAAACCGGCCATGGTGGCCAGCACCAGCCGGCCCAGCGTCACCGACACGGTCTGGATCGTCGAGTTGAGCGCTCACCGAGGGATGCGGATCCGCTCCCTGTTGAGCCGCTCCACGCCATCGAGGGTCGGGCTGCCGAGTCCGCCGTCGAAGCCGAGCCCGGTCGGGTTCTGGGCGATGTCGGGCAGCGTCTTGAACGATGAGATCGCGGCGAGGACGAAGGGCATGATGAACATCAGCGCGAAGAACACCAGCAGTGCGTAGGACACCGTCAGCCTGATGCGCCGGATCCACAGGCGGACAGCATCGCGCTCCAGCAGCGGCACCGGCCTGACAGCCTCAGACGTCGTGTCGGAGCGGGCCATCAGGACCAGTCCCGGTTCCGCATGAGCCGGCGCTGGAGCACCGTGAAGGCCATGATGATCACGAACAGCACCACCGCGGTGGCCGCCCCCAGGCTGGCCTCGCCGTTCTGGAAGGTCTGGAAATAGGTGAGGAATGCCGGGGTGAGCGTGGTCTTCTCAGGGCCTCCGAAGCTGATCACGAAGATCTGGTCGAACACCTGCCACGTGCCGATGAGGCCGAGGGTCACCACGAACGTGATGGTGGGCTTGAGCAGCGGCACGGTTATGAGGCGGAACCGCTGCCACCACGTGGCTCCGTCGATCTCGGCGGCCTCCTGCACCGAGGGTGAGATGTTCTGAAGGGCGGCCAGGAATATCAGCATCAAGATCCCGGTGGTGGTCCACGTGACCAGGATCATGATGGACAACATCGCCACCGACGGGCCGCTGATCCACTCCCAGAGCGGCAGGCTCAGGATCTCCGTGTCGTCCATCCATCCCGGAGCGGAGTCCACTCCGACTGTGCCGAGGATGTTGTGGATCACCCCGTTGGGGTTGGCCAGCCAGTTGATGTCCTGGAACGGCAGAGCCGCGTTGACTGCGCCCCTGGTCTGGAACAGGAACAGGAAGATGAGCGACACCGCTATCGAGCTGGTGATGGTGGGGAAGTAGTAGGCGGTCCGGAAGAAGCCCTTGCCCTTGAGGCGCCTCTGGTTGAGGACCACAGCCAGGAACAGAGCGATGGCGGTCTGGGTCGGGACGACACCGGCCACGTAATAGAAGTTGTTGCGGATCGAGAGCGCGAAGTCCCTGCGCCTGACGCCGTCGTCGATGATCAGCTGCCGGTACTGGTCGAACACGACGAACTCGCTGTCGAACGGTGCGGTGATGCCGCTCCAGTCCCGCAGGCTGACCAGCAGCGACATGATGATCGGGGCGCCTAGGAAGATGCACAGCCCGATGATGGCGGGCGACACGAAGATCCAGCCCCAGATACCCTCGCCCTTGAAGATCTGGGCCCGCTGGGGGGTGTTCGCGGCGCGGGGGCGACGGAGCCAGCCACGGCGATCACGACCGCCTGCTGCCCAGGGTTGTCGTCGCGACAGCCAGATCCAACCCCCTCAGTCGACGGGCCTACGACAGAAGCTAGACACGCCCGCCGGGCCGGGGATGGCACTCCATGGCGCCATCCCCGAACCGGCGGACTGCGCCGGCAGCGGAGGAAGGCTGCCGGCGCGGCGGCCTAGGCGATCAGAGGAGGTCCTCACCGGCCGAGACGACCTCGGCGATCAACTCGTCGACGGTGGTCTCGCCCCTGATGAGCCTCTGGAAGTTGTCGTTGAATACGCCCTGGATCTCGCCCACGCCGGTCGGGAACTGGAACCGGGAGGCGTACTCGGCGCCGCCGGCTTGGAACAGGAACGCGCCGGCGCGCGAGTACTCGGCGCCGAAGCCGAGCCCGATCCGGTCATCGGTCGTCAGGGCCTCAGCCGCGGCTGCAAGCTCGGCCCAAGTGGTCGGCACGCCGATGCCAGCCTCCTCGAAGGCGGCCGGGTCATAGACGAGGCCCAGGGTCGAGAAGTCCTTGGGCGGGCAGTACCACGTGCCGTCGATGGTGAAGACGTCGCGTAGCGCGCCGTAGATGTCGTCGGGATCGCTGATGACACCGGCGGGCACGGGGGCCAAGGCGTCCGAGGCAACCAGGTCCGGCAGCCTGCCCGAGTCGACGTAGAACAGGTCGGGCGGATCCCCGGCGACCAGCGCCGCCTGCAACGCGGCGTCGTACTCGGGCTGCGGCTCGAATCTGGCGTTCGCGCCGGTGTCGGCGTTGAACTGGTCAACCAGGGCGGTAAGCTGGATGTCCTCGGCTTCCGAAGATGCCCAGCCCCATAGCTGCAACTCCGCGCCGGTGAGATCGGGGCCAGCCGCCGCGTCATCCATCGCACCGTCGTCGGCGTCATCCATGGCCGCATCATCCGCGTCATCCATGGCCGCATCATCGGAATCGTCCATGGCCGCATCGTCGGTCGCCGACGTGCCGGTGTCCGCTGCCGGTTGCGAGGCGGGAGCTTCGCCACCCTCGTCATCGTCATCACCGCAGGCCGCGGCAATCACCGTGAATGAGAGCAGCACGGCCAGCATCCTCAGCCACTTGTTTCTCATTGGTTTCCCTCCCGGGTATGTAGAGCTGCGACGCCTGTCGTGGCGCCGCGATTTGGTTGGTCGAGCCGTCTTCGTGGGACCGTCGGCATCGCCTAGTCCCCTCGCGCCGGGGACCGGGCCGTTCCGGCGGTCGAGTCGCGAACAATCAGGTCGGGCTGCACCAACATCGAGATCGGCGTGTCCTCGCCGGTCAGGCGGGCTACCAGATGCTCAACAAGCAGCGCTCCGACCTGCTCCATGGGCTGGCGCAGCGACGTCAAGCTCGGCGCGGCCAGCGAAGAAGTCGGGATGTCATCAAAACCTGTCACCGCCACATCGCGACCGGGCTCGAGACCCTCGTCCCGCAGGCCGGCCATGACGCCAAGGGCCAGCGTGTCCGACACCGACACGACCGCGGTCGGATCGTGGTCCTTCACCAACGCCGGCACGAGCTTGCGACCCAGATCGAAGTCGTCGATCGAACGCACGACCCGGCCCGGATCTAGGCCGAGGGCACCGGCGCGTCCGACGAATCCAGCGAGGCGGTCGTCGCCGGTCGCCGAGCCCTCGGGCCAGCCGACAAAGGCGATCCGCTCATGGCCGAGGGAGTGAAGGTGATTCACCGCGGCCGCGACCCCCGATGCGCCGTCCACACCGACTGAGGCGACCGATTCGTCGTCTACGCGACCGAAACAGGCGAAGGGGATGGCCCGCTCCTGCAGGAACGCCACCCGCGGATCCCGGTAGTCGATTCCGGACAGCACGAACCCGTCCGCGCCGCCGCGGCGGATCAACTCGGCGTAGGGCCGCACCCGATCCTCACCCTTCTGGGCGAACAGCAGCACCTCGAGGTCTGCGTCCGCGGCCCTCGAGACCACGTGGTGCAGGAACACGTCGAGCGCGAAGTTGCGGGCCGCGTCGGCGGGCAGGCAGTACGCCAGCAGGAAGGTCCGTCCCGCAGGCAGGCTCTTGGCGGCCCGGCTGGCGCGGTAGCCCAACTCCTCGATGGCCTCGATCACCTTGGCCCGCGTCCTGCCGCGAACGTGAGGGTGGCCGTTGACGACATTCGACACCGTCGCAGTCGAGACGCCGGCCGCTTCGGCGACGTCGCGTATGGTCGGACGCTTCACCGGATCCATCGTTGCCTACCGTACACAGTTTCTTGAAGCGTTTCAATAAACGTTTCAAAAAATGTCTGGAGCCTGCAATACTTCGGGTCCGGCAAAGTGGCGCCGGCCCGCAACCGGACCGCCGCTTGCCCCCAACGGTTGCCAAGACTCAGGGTCAAGACTCAGCACAGCATGCCCGCTCCCCTTCCCGAACACGGACTGAGCCTTACCCGGGCCGGCCTCGCGCTCATCACTAGCAGCGACGGGACCATCACGGGCCAGGACGCGGGCGGGCTCTACCGCCGTGACCGGCGGATCGTGTCGGAGATGCGCTTGCTCGTTGACGGATCGCCCCCAGCGCAGCTGAGCAGGACCCGGACCGCCGCCAGTGCCGAATCGACTCACCTACGGCTACTGGAGCGAGGCACCGGATCCGCAGGCCATCATCGTACGGGAGCGCTCATTGGACACCGGTTACCGCGAGGCCATCAGCGTGCAGGGCTTCCGGGAGCCGGTGTCGCTCCGGATCGAGATCCGGCTGGTACCGGGCAACGCAACCGTCTATCACCTTGACGACGAGGACCGGGCCCAATCCGGCGACACCTTTGCGGAGGCGACCTTGTGGGCCGAAGGCGCGGAAGTGACCGCCACCACCGTGACCGCCGAACTACCGCATCGGCTCCGTCTGGCCCCACGACAACGCCATGATTCTGCAGGGGCTTGCGCGCCGCGGCCTCGACCATCACGCCCGGCAATTGGCAGCAGCCCTCATCGACCTCGCCGCCGCCGAGCACTACCAGCTTCCGGAGCTGCTCGGCGGGTTCAGCCGCGACCACTTCCCGGAACCGGTCCCCTATCCGGCCTCGGGCCGCCCCCAGGCATGGGCTGCGGCCGTCCCCTACCAGATCGTGACCTCTCTGCTGGGCCTACAACCCGCGCTGCACCGAGGCAAGTTGCGGCTGCGACCCATTCTTGAAGCAGACCAGCGAATAGTCGTCGACGACCTTCGGCTCGGCGGGCGCAGCCTCACGATCGAAGCCCGCGGCGCCGACGCAACCGTCACCGGCGACACTGACGGACTGACCATCACCATCGGCTGACAGCTGCCAAGCACTCGACTCAGTGGCGGAACTGGCGTTCTCCGGTTAGGAGCATGGCGATGTTGCGCTCGTCGGCTGCGGCGATGACGGCGGCGTCGTTGACTGAGCCGCCGGGCTGCACGACTACCGCGGCTCCGGCGTCGGCCGCGGCGTGGACGCCGTCGGCGAACGGGTAGAAGCCGTCGCTGGCGCAAGCGCCGCCCGCGGCCCGGCCTGCGGCCTTGGCGGCGGCGATCTCGCCGGCCTGCACCCGGTTCTGCTGGCCGGCGCCTATGCCCCAGGCGGTCCGGTCGCGGGCCAGCACCACTGCGTTGGAGCTCGTGTGGGCGCACACCCGCCAGGCGAACACGGCGTCGGCGAACTCGGCATCGGTGGGCTTCCGGGCCGTTACCACCTGCCAGCCGGCCGGGTCGACCTCCAGCCGGCGGGACGTCTGCACCAGGAAGTCGTCTCCCGAGCCGCCGAGGGTTCGCAGTTCCCAGCTCGCTTCGCCGGGTTCGCTCCGGGGTGCTTCCAGCAGGCGGGTGTTGGCTCGGCGGGCGACTAGGCGCTCGATCACTCCGTCGGCGTAGCCGGGGGCGATCACCACGTCGGCCTGGGCCGCCGCCACCATGGCCTCGGCCGTCGCCTCGTCGATCACCGCGTTGACGGCCACCACCCCGCCGAAAGCGCTGCGGGGATCGCAGTCGAAGGCCCGCGTGTAGGCCGTCGTCAAGCTGTCCGCCACGGCCGCTCCGCACGGGTTGGCGTGCTTGACGATCACTGCGGCCGGACCGTCGCCCAGGTTGTGGGCCAGCCGCCAGGCCGCCTCGGCGTCCATCAGGTTGAGGTAGCTCAAGGCCGGGCCGCCGTGCTGGACGATGCCATCGAAGAAACCGGAGGTGCCGCGTGCTCGGTATCGGGCACCATGCTGGTGCGGATTCTCGCCGTAGCGCAGCGTCTCGGCCCGCTCGAGTTCCAAGCGGATTGCCGACGGCAAGCCAAGCTCGTCCGGCTGGTCCCCGGCGTCGAACCAGCCGGCAATCGCGGCCTCGTACGCCGCGGCGTGGGCGAACGCCTTGCGGGCCAGCTGCCGTCGTGTGGTCGCGGACAGGCTCCCGGCTGAGCGGAGTTCGTCAAGGACCGGCTCGTAGTCGGCCGGGTCGACCACCACACCGACATGGGCGTGGTTCTTGGCCGCGGCCCGCACCATGGTCGGGCCGCCTATGTCGATCGTCTCGATGCCCGGCGACGCCTCGAACGGGTAGAGGTTCACCACCACCAGGTCGATCGGGTCGATGCCGTTGGCCTCCAGGTCGGCCCGGTGGGCGGGGTCGTCGCGGTCGGCCAGGATCCCGCCGTGGATACGGGGATGCAGGGTCACCACCCGGTGCCCCAGCATGGTGGGCGAGCCGGTGTAGTCGGCGGTGTCGGTGACGGGCAGGCCAGCGGCCTCGATCACATGGGCTGTGCCCCCGCTGGCGATCAGATCCCAGCCCAGCTCCACCAATCCCGCGGCCAACTCGACCACGCCCGCCTTGTCGTAGACGGAGATCAGCGCCCGCGGCGGTGCATCCATCTCAGCCAGTGTCTACAGGCCGGCGACGATCTCCACCATCAGGTCGCCGGCCTCGGTGGGGTTCTGGCCCACCCGAGCCCCGGCGGCGGCCAGAGCCTCCATCTTGGCCGCGGCGGTGCCCTTGCCGCCCGACACGATGGCGCCGGCGTGGCCCATCTTCTTCCCCGGCGGGGCGGTGACGCCGGCGATGTAGGCGGCAACCGGCTTGGTCATGTGCTCGGCGATGAACTCCGCCGCCTCCTCCTCGGCCGATCCGCCGATCTCACCGATCATCATCACCGCCCGGGTCTCCGGGTCGGCCTCGAAGGCGGCCAGGCAGTCGATGAAGCTGGTGCCCGGCACCGGGTCGCCACCGATGCCCACGCAGGTGGTGACCCCGATCTGTTGCTGCTGGAGCTCGTACAGGGCCTGGTATGTGAGCGTGCCCGAGCGGCTCACGATGCCCACCGGGCCGCCCGGCTTGGCGATGTGCCCCGCGGTGATGCCGATGTTGCACTGGCCCGGTGTGATGATGCCCGGGCAGTTGGGGCCCAGCAGCCGGACGGTGGGATGGTCCCGCCGCAGCTTGTTGAACAGGAACGCCTCGTCGTGGGCGGGCACTCCCTCGGTAATGACTACCACCAGCTCCATCTGGGCCTCGGCCGCCTCGAGCACCGCGCCCCGCACTCCCGGCGCGGGGATGAACACGCAGCTGGCGGTGGCGCCGGTGGCGGCCGCGGCCTCCGCGACGGTGGCGAATATCGGCACGCC
>JAODVQ020212131.1:0-13872 GCA_025400075.2 Phenganax stokvisi
AGGGAAGGTGCAACCACATGAGCTACGATCTTTAATAATCTATTTGGAATATTGTCGAGACCAGCAGCTTTTCTTTCATCTATTGATTTTAACAATCCATTGACCGTGTCCACTGTCGGGATTTGCAATGAGAACGTTTTATCGGTAGGGTTAAGATAAAGCTCTGGACTAGACGTAGTGGGTGGGATTTCAGCCGCAAGATTATCTCCGACTTTTGAAAAATATTTGTTAAATGTGTCGGCCATTTCAGCCGAAGACGTTATAACTTGATCACCTTGAAACCAGCAACTGTTGACAAGGCCAGCGTCACTAAATAGAGTTTTACATTACATACATTACATTACATTACATTACATGTTTTAATGCTGAAAAACGCTGCTCTTTAAAACATTGGCGCATCTTGCGTCAAGATGAGACCAGCGGTTGACCTGACGGCAGTTTCCTGGTCTTGACCTTGAAGGATGTAAATAAATGATGAAACGCATACGACTTCTTGCTATTGAATACTTTAATAATTACTTTCTTCCTGATTTGCTTGTTCATCAAAACTATAGTCTTTTAAAGTCTTTTCATAAAAAGTATTTCCTTTATCAACACTTACATTGTCAACTTCTTCTGTATCGAAGCCACCGCTTTCAAAAATTATGTCTTTGGTTTCTACTATTTTATTTTGCACAACATATTATTGGCATATACTTTATTCCTACCGACTGTTGTCAAACCACTGCACAATAAATTCTCAGTCATTTCTTCACTCACTGCATTATCAAGGTGTCTTGGTTCATTTATCAAAGGTATCTAGGAACCTAATTCTTCTTCATCCCTTTCTGACCTATTGTTCATCGTAAATGAGCTTTTAGTGCCGGTGCAACAGCAGATTTTGACTACCCGCAGATATGGATCTCCCAGTCCACATCCGCTCCAGGATTTAGACCCTAAAGTACATATCCGCCAGCAGATATGTACCCCCTTCCCCGAATTGTACCCCTTTGAGAAATCAGAGAAAGTCCAGACGTACAGGTGGAATTTAATTTACACGGAAATTCTGTAAACAATCATGTATATTGTCGACAAAATATCTGCACAGAATTCTACGATAAGCTGCCCGTGATAATAGTAGATTGTTATATAGTGAGGTTACTCAAAGTGCACCTTTGTTTAACAAACAATATAACCCAATAACTACAAATCTAAGCATGTTCTACCTAAGCTTCAAATGTTTTACGCCTAACCCTAAGCTAAACCCCAATCCAACCCTAAATGAAGTGAAATGATAATTATGGAATAGTCTTGGGATCTGCTGAATGACGAAAACAAGTTAGCAAGTTGCTTATTGTAGGCACAATTCAAGGTAAATTCTTTGATCCAAATATTGTCGTACCTTTTCTTAAATAAGTCGGAGGTAAACATGATTTAAAACGCTTTGATGCGACATTTATATGCTACTGCATAAGATGTATTTACGAAAGGGGTTCAAATTTGCGAGAGAAGCCCAAATCGGCTAGCGAATAATGACCCACATAGGTCCATATCTGCTATCGGATATGGACTGGGAAGTTCAGTTTTAAGAGGGAGTTCAGATTTGAGGGTCCAAATCTGCTTCGATATCGGCATGAATGAACAGATTAGCAAACGCTCAGATTAGTATAGGTCAATGTCTGATTTTTAAGCATGTACTTTGAGCAGTATGAGCGTTTGATCATGTTCTCAGTGGGCGTTATGACCACAAACTCATTTCTTCATCAGACCTTATAGCGCGTCCGTATATTAAGTTAAAAAAACTCATTAAAAGTAATCAGTAAAAGAAATTTGAATAGCAAATTTGATGTTTGGTTTCACATGATTAAAAATGACAACCAACCAAGATCAATGGTAAAATGTTGGGAAAAAATATAGAACAAAGTAATATCCATATCAATAGACGTTTTCAAGGTAGACTTCGTCATACTGCCAGGAGTGCAAAAAACTTGGGGCAAGTGTGCGGCCAGTCATGGCGCCCTTACAAATTCCAAGCAAAGTTACTTAAGTGTTGTGTTAATGTTTTATCTTTTTTCTTTTAAAGAGTAAAATATTGCTCAAAATTAATTTTTCAGCTTAATTTGTTTGTATGTGCCACCATCTCGATGGATTTTGAGATGCTTTGAAGGCCATGAAGTCATTGAAAACATTGGCTGTAATGATGCGTTTTTGCGAGATGTTTACACTCCACTGTAGAATGGAGAGAACGTCTGTATTGGACTTTTGAAGAAACCTTAATTTGGCTCAGAAAAGTGAGTGTAGGAGCAAAATAAGGCGAGGATATAACGTGAAAGAGCCGCAGCAGTTAAAAGGCGGACCGCGTGCTGAAGGATGCAACTTGATATTGCTTGTTTGTTCAAAAGAACTCATTCGGTTCTTGTCAAAACGCAAACAGGTGTTTAAAGTGCACGCTAGTTGTGCGGTTAGACATTGTGACTACAACTAATGTTTTCAATCGGACTTCAATTCAAGTCATCTAAATTTCCATCCAGATGTGCATACACAAAAATTAAACCGAAAAAACAATTTGAGCAATTCTTTAATATTGTAAAAGAAAAACAATAAAACGCTAACACAGCACTTAAGCAAATTTACTAGGGATTTGTATGGGTACCATGACTGGCTGCGCGCTCGCCCCTATTTTTTTGCGGTATGGCGAGGTCTACCTTGAAAAGGTCTGTTTTGGAGGCTCTTTGAAGAGCCTTTATAGTTTGAACAATCATTGCTTAAGCACATTTTAGGTAGAAGAGATTGTACTTTTGACACACCAAAGATCTTGGATTCTTTGGTTTTGACGTAGAGAGGACATTGTTCATTTGCTTTATTGTTTTTGGTGACTTTCTTACGGACGTTTGAACATGAGCAGCGATTTGAGTAATATAAGCAGCCATGCACTTCGAGCAATATTCTCCAGCGCTCAAGAAATTCAAACTACTAACCCTTCTCATAGTTTTATATGCTGTTGGGTATATTGGCACGAATATGCACTGATTGACTTTGACGTATTCGTGTCTGTATGTGTTACATATTTCTGTGTGAGGATGTTAGTTGGAAAAAGAAAAAACCAAAGTGCCGTTTACGTATTGTAGCCGTAGTGCCTAGCGTGTAAAAGATGTAATGTAGCATATCAAGGCAAGTCAAAGCCCTTCAAGCTTTCACGAGGAACACAGCTCCAACAACTGATCACAATTTGCGTGCAACGGTGCAAGCCTTTATTTTACCAATATTCAGCATTCCCAAACTCAGTGAGATTCCCGTGAACAAAAAAAAACAATCAAGCAAAGAACAAAACTAAACAGCAAGCAAAAACGTATTTATTTTTTGATCAAAGGTAGAAGCGAAGAAAAGGAAGCATATTCAAGCAAGGTTAGCTGCTATCTCTACTTCTCTTTAGGTACTGCAAAAAGGTCGTAATCCGTTGTTTTTGTTTCCACGTGTATCTTCCAAATCAACACAAACTTAATTTTGCACATGAGTTGTCTGTCTGTTAAGTTATCCATCCCGAGCGAAAATTCACCATTCATATATCACCAAAACCATTTTTTCAATTTGTCCATTCTTAGTAAGATGCAAGTTTCCCTCGAGAAGGACGATGGAGCACAGTTCAGACTCCTCCAGTCAGTAATGCAGACCGGAAATTTCAACAACCATGCTCACTGAAAATATTCACAGTTAGGAAAGAATTTAGGAAAACAGTAATTTTCATTGTTTTTTTGTCATATTATGACACAAAACCTAATATTGCAAACCTATAATGCTACTGATTTCATACGTAGAAGAAGTGGATTTCTTTTGTAATTGACTTTTTCATAATGCTCATGGTGGTTTCGGTTGCGGATTGGTGTTATAAAAGCCAATTAGCGAAACTTTGTTTTCTCGTTGTATAGATATGGAACTGGTTCATTGTTTCTTACAAACTTAAGTCATGAAATTTTCAACAGAGTATAAGTTTAGAAAGTAAGTGATGGGTATGTTAACAAGATAGGATAGGAATTCGTATTGCTCTATTGACCAAAGAGCAGAATATGAAGCTGCCGCACTGTCAGCTGCGTTGCCTTTATTTGGAGCGAAATATTTTTAAATAGTTTCTTCGCTATTTCCATCTGTTTTACTACATTGAGTTGGCTTAATTAGTTGAGCTTGGCTGGCATTGTCATATGTCTTAGCTGAGAAAAGAAATTGTCAATTTTCTTTGCATTCATTTCTTGGCGTGCGACTTATCTTCGCTCTTTGTTTCTCCATTAGTTATTTAGTTGCGAGCTTGTCCAGCAATCAGAGAAATAAAAAAGAATCGAAAGTCTGTTTTAAAGCATAGCATATAAAGAATTCTTTAGTCTATTTAGAATATTCTCGTTCACAATTGCAGCAACGCGCAACAATTTACAAAATAATACGTCCGATTGTACAACCAAGGCCAAGGTCAAACGTCCCTCCCTTAAACTGCCGAACCTTCTGCAAATGAACTCACACACACACTTTAGGTCTTTACATTAGGCTGAGGGCATGAGAAGAGCAATATGTTTGACCTAGCCTTAAGGCAAAATTCGCCTTTCTATTTCAATTTTAATTTCTTCCTCCGTAGATGAGCCAGTTCGTCAGTATCGCTATGGTAAAAATATTTAACACATGTAGATTGTATTCATTTACGTAACAAATCGCTATGTCGCTGCACATTTTAACACAATATCCATAAATTTTACGGTTTGATGAACAGTAGAACTTTCAAGTTTGTACCCCATCACGGCAGCTTCACGTCATGTGAAAACCATCTATTGCATAAGCGATTAACAGTTTACCAGCTCGCTGCTTTGTATTACTGTCACTAAAAATTCTTAATTTGACCCGGTTAGTAAAGATTAATGAAGTTCTTTGTGTCTTCAATGACTGAAAATTTTACAACACCATTCCAAAGGAAATGAAAAACCACCTCTAAAATCGATGGGGGACTGAGTACCCCCCTCCATCACCCTATGCGTTATTTTAACAAAGGAGTCCCAGCCCTCCAGTCCTCCTAAAATATGTGTGAAAAGTTCAGTGGTAGAACATTGGCATGGAAAAACGTTTCGTAACATAGTGTAATCAACACTTTATATAAAGTCAATGGTTGACTAATTGAATGAAAAACAAACAGTGGCTTGCGTATGGAGCGCCGAGGCGGAGAGTGTGAACATGAAAACTTAATTTTGGGGGGAACTGCAGCAAGGGTACAAACATTGCATGTAGCTCATACAAAAACAGACAGATTAATAGAATATAAAAGAGGTTTATTAATCCTGTGTCACAAATCATCTGCTTGAGAATGAAGAGGTGGGGGAAGAGTTTTTATAGAATTCTATCTACATGGGTCCAATCGCTAATACAAATTCAAGCACGCCATCCTATTACTCCGTTTGTACGGTTTTCTATTAATTAAACAATGAAAATTTTTACAATTTACAATCAACAATCAATATAAAGACACAATAAAGTATGATACAAATATAACGAACTAGACTGTTTGCGAGTGTACAGCGTGCTCAAAACAAAACAACAACGTTTTTACATGGCGGGAAAATCTACGCCCGCCACTACGGTAACGATGTACTTCATAAGGTATTTATACAATGATAGCAACAAGACTGTGTTAATGCTGTCGTGCATAACACAACCATCACGCTTAACATCAAAATGCTCATTTTATGCTATGCATTATGCCCGCAATTTGATTTAGAGTCGCTCTATGAAGCACTAATGCATTTTTCGTTTCCATAGTTCTGTTGCTACAAAATAATGAAATGCTTTCTCCTTGCCAAATCTCTTGCTCACGCTGAGCGTCGAGCATGCACGTCAAGCATGGGCGTCATGCATGTACACCGAGCGTTATTTGTTACGTTTTTTTCACTTGGAGTGAGCGTTAACTTCAAGGACTTGAGGATAGAAACGTTTCATTTAAAGTCATTATGTTCGAAATTGTGCAGTGCTTAACATCTTGGCTTTATTGGCGGTTCTAAACTACTGTTTGAACTTTGTTGTCGTATTTCTTATCTTATGTAAAGTTTCAGAACATATTTTTTTGCGCAATACATGCAAAGGCTGGACAGCTAACTGTAAACAACACGCTCCTACAAAAGAAGTGCAACTTGTTTTTCAACTGAAGGTTTTACTTCAATTTAGCCAAATGGCGTTAACAACAGGAAACGTGTGGTTAAACGCTATTGAGCAACTAGCCAAAAACAGCACACCGCCTGCTCGATGACGAATGCCAGTAATACTTCAGACACACATATTGACACTCGAAAATTCTTCATGATGCTTTGTTTCGTCTTGTTTACAAGCTTTTATATTACTCTTGTTAAACTAGTACAAAACTGATCATACTGCTCTTATTTTTAAACACGAATTCATTACAGCGCTAGAACTGCGGTGTGCATGACTTCTGGCAGAGAATCCGACATTCCTGACATAATTTAGCAGTTAGGGAAAGAATTTGCCTTTAGAGGCATAATGTGTTGATTATTGTGATTTGAAATTTGAAAAAAGATTGTGGATGAACGCAATTATTGCTCTTATAACAACATATCGTCAATTTTCAGAATAAAAAGTTGATGACAATCAGTGAAATTTTTACAAATGGCTCCTGCAATATGATTGATTAAGGCCTAAAGCATAAAGGAACGGCCTTACTGGTCGCACACTACGTAATCCTTTTTTTTCTTTGAAATTTCTTCAAGTTTTTGTATAATCATTTTGAAATCAGTGCTCTTTCCCACTGTTGATAACAGTATAGTATTTTTCTCAAACAAATCTATTGTGTGACGTCAGCAAAAAGCATGGAACATAGGGACCAACGAAGAGTGATACGGTTGTCATGCGCGCGTAATTCTCGAGCTAGGTAGGTATAGCGTGAGAATGGCTTTGCTACGGCGTATTTTACCAATCGTGACGTTCCTGATATCAGAAGCATCGCCTACCTAGGCACATTACAATCAACTTAGACAACCCTGTTCAGACTCTACCTCATTATTTTGTTGAAAAGGTGCTTTAACTAGTTCAAACTGGCTCATTCTTGCCCAGTACATATCTGACTTCAAATGCTCATTTGAAGTTGTGAGTCGTAAATATACGATAAAAATTGTAAAATTTGCTTTGAAACACGTTTTTTACCATTCCCTGAGTTGAATTTGTTTTACAAACATGATTGTTTTCGTTCACGACTCAACAAAAAGTTAGCTAACCAAATCGCTGTATCAATATTTTCAAGTCATCAGAAGTTCAGAACGTAAATGAACACCGATTTCGGAATATTCTATTGAATTTTAAAACCTTCAATTGAACATGTAAAATTTGCAAGCCAATAACAGCAATTTTAAATTAAATGATGAGAATATTCGAAGTCAAATTTCAAAAGCACGATGAATTCAAGACTAAACAGCATTTTAAACTTTGTTTGGCCCAGTTCGGGTCGAATAAAATGTTTAGCTTTATTTTGTAGTTTTCTAATTATATACACTGCAAGCCCAAGTGACGGTGTAAACATTTACAGAATTGTATTCTCCCTAGGGCCGTTGCTATAGACAAGATAATTGGAGTGGGGTGCGTATTCACATTTTTTTATTTACATACCGTAAAAACAATCGCTTTTAAAAGAAATCAGTAATCCAAAACACAAAAACATGAAAATGCATCTCCCAATTATCGTCTCTAGCGACAGCCCTGATTCTTCCATTACTCCCACAAAGTTACAATAAAAAAACCGGCAATGTATAAAGCGATCGATGAACACTGCTTTCCATCGCCAGATAAAAGTGACTTTTTAAATGACCAGCGGCGTGCCATACTTACAAATCGGCGGCCTCTTATGAGTTTGATCCATGGTCTAATCCATGGTCTGATCCATGGTCTGATCCATGGTCTGATCGAGCTTTCCTAACTTTGTTACAATATGGCGAAAATCCCTGAATATATTTTCAAAACTCATGCTATGTTTGTGTTTTTTTTAAGCTTTTACTTGGTCAATTGCTGCTTATAAGTAACTATGGGCTAAATGTTTGAATATATACGAGGTGGAGTTCACATGAACAGTCTTTTTTTGTCAAATTTCGATCATGTTAGTGCAGTCAACTTTGCAGATCTCTTTTTCGTAACTGTTGTTTACATCAAAATTCAACCATAAAATATATACACGAAATTTGTCGATATCGATTCAAAATGCCGCTTTTTTTAAGAATGACCTTCATTGTGAAGGTGAGAGGTAGCCATTTGCTTGTGTATAGTAAATTCTCTGTTAATATCCCAATTTTTTAACAGCTAGTATGCTATTTTTGGCCATATTGCACTATATTTTCTACATTCACTATATGGGTGGATGCCTAAAATATTTTAGCGAAATATGCACATGAAATTAATTTGCACGTAGTCAACACTTGAAAAAAAATTTTCTTAACATGTGCTAGAATAATACTCGATATAGACATTTTCGAAATACTCTTCGAGAAAAGAGTAAGTCAGGATTTATTGATGTTGATTTATCCTGCTGCAGTAATTTTTCCGCCATGTTATGTATAACTAAAAATTCTGACCCTGCTTACTGGTATTACGCCATGTCACCTTTTTCTGGCAATGCGAACAAGCACGCCTTCGAACAAGCACCGCTGAAGGTGGTGTTTATTCGAAAAATTCTAGACATTGGTAAAAGTGAGAGCCACGTGTGTTTACGCTAAACAACTTAATTGTTTTGAAATACAGAAGAGTTACTAAGCTACATCATGAGATACCCTGCATGCCACTATAAATTTCTGCAAGAAAGCAAAAGGCGCAGCTATAGAAACTAAAAACAGTTTGTTCCTTTTCAAAAACGCTGCCCTCGACTAAGCCCTGCCCTCGAAAAATGCCGCTAGTAAGTCGTGAAAAACGCCTAGCACCGCCGATGCGTATATGTGACAAACTACTGTATTTTATTATGACCATTGCATGGACATAGTGATATAAAGTGTGACAGTGTACAGAGAAAAGAACTAGGGCATATAAAGACAGCCATAGTATATACCAGTTACTGAACTAAATACATCGTCAAAACATCATCAAACATCGTCAAACATAAATTAATATCATTAGGCACTATAAGAATACCACCTCACCAAAAAAGTGAAAGTGTACTCTACGTAACATTACTGCATATTTCTTAAACCAAGGAGAGAGATGTGAAATCATCCATACTTCATTAAAAACTCAAAGCATCTAACCCCATTGCATCTTCCAAGACAACTTTAAATTTAAACCTAACTTTAACCCATGCAACATAAATTGTTAGTAAACTAGTTGCAAAAGGATAACAATCGAAATGTACGTGATGAACACATGCCATTGCAGATACACTAGAGTCCAGCGTCTTGGGCAACAAAAAATATATGTAAGAGGATACCAATTATTGACACACTTCTACACTGACCTTAACCAAGCAAGGACGTACTAAATTGAGTGTAGTGTGGCAAAGGTAAACAGAGCATTGAAACTCAAGTGTTTGTGTGAATAATTAAGAGCTGTTCCCTAACAACCCCAGCGTTCCTGTATCTGCAGAAGAAACAACAATCTTCAAGAGTGAAGCTAGGAATTGTTTTATAGTAAAAGCTATACCCAACAACACAAAATGTTAGATTGTCAGTTTTTCGTCCATCATCAAAAGAACTACAACCGGCTGACATGAAACCAAGAACAATTATTAACTTGGATATTCACGATTTTTCCAGACGTTTCTTTACATTTCTTTTTTGCACCTCCTTCCTCGACCGCTTCAACACTCATTCTTCATTTCATTCTTAAATTCATCTTTAAATCAACAAACGAAGAGCCCCACACTCAAAGGACTCTGAAACGGCCTACTTTGTACGCACGCCTAGTCTTTGATATGCTAGCAGAGACCTACGATATCTTTGCCTCTTACGAGACATGATTATGAAAAACTTCGGCAAAATTTACTCATGAATCTTAAACTCAGCTTCCACTAGGCAGTTCGTGTATTGTTTTTATTATCTTACTATTAATGATTGCTTTTGTCCAACCTTCTCAAATATAAACAAATTCAGTTAGATCCCTCGAACTCGGCTCTTTAGATCTTCACTTCTCGGTATCTAATTCTAGAGTGAAGTTGTTGATGCATACCATTTCTTGATATACACTAAATACTCACGATTATGACAATAATATCGGAATATTCTCATGATATACGCTTTTTAATATTTGAAAAATTAATACCGTACGTAAACTATTACCGGTAAGACTTTGTTAACGTCATCAATGTAAAGATATGTCATATATTGTTGACTCTACTGTTAGTTATTCGATTTAAATATACACTTGCAGTGCTGCTTTTGATGAAGAAATATTTTGACTTTATACTGGACGTCACCGAACTGGGGCAAACGGCTTATAACTTTGATGTAATGTTTACAACAAATAGATGACATTCCATGACTCATCACTATCAGTGAAAAATTCCATCCAACCCTTGCCACGTGTAGTAATTGCACGCGTGCAGTCCTCGTACCTAAACAATTTTTAACTGCGTCATTCTTGCTGTTCACAGTAGGTTGGTTGAAACATAGAATTAGACAATTACCCGTTGTCGGAGTTTTCGCTGAAGACCTAGCTAGCAAAGCATTTTGGCATACTTTTTAATGAACTCAGTCCTCTTGACACGAATCTAAATGCTTATCGAAACTATAGTTAATTTCAATTTCATTGATACACCACCGCCTGCAGTGTCCCTAAAGGCTGTAGCAATTTTGCGGTTACCATAACCTGAGACAAAAGAAGACGTGAAGCAAAACGCAACAATAAAACATGTGTAGATTAAATTGTAGTTCAATTTAGTACTTACAGGCAATCAAGACAAACGCAAGTAACTTTTATCCAATAAAAGCTCGACTGGACGATTCTTGAATTCACAAGCGTAAGTAGAACCCATGTACAAACCTTATCGACTATTGAAATTATTATAGAGTAAATCCTCTGTGGATACATACAGGAGAAGTCAGATTTACATTGACATTAAAACATTTTGCAGCACCTATTTAAATTGTCTACGACTAAATAAATCGTTAAAAAAATAATATTGGGTTTCATATAATGCACAGATGTAGAGAACGTGAGCCAGAAAACTCCATTTCGGCGAACTACAGCAAGTACACAAACACTTCAAAGGGATGACATAACAACTGGTAGAATATAAAACGGTTTATTTATTTCGATTCACAAATCATTAGGTTGAGAATTTCACAACTTGAGAAAGAGGTCGTTAATGCAGATGTGCATAACAAACCATCATGCATGCCGGACAATAAATGCTCACTTTATGCAATATACCACTACACTTAATGTTTGATACAGAGTCGCGTTACATGTTGAAATAATGATGCATTTTTCGTTTCCTAGTTTTTCGGTTGGTAACTGCATTACTATCCAGAAATCTCTTGTTCATGCAGTAATTTGTTATGCTATTTGCAATCAATGATGCCCAGGGTCATATCTTACGTTTTGTTTACTAGCACTCTCCGTTATGCTCTGGCGATTTGAATGTGATAACATTTCATTTAAATTCATTATTTTAGAAATTGTGCAGTGCTTAAATTCTTGTCTTTTGGCGGCAAAATCAATTAAAGGGTACAATGCTAATTGCAAACAACATGTCCCTATAAAAGAAGTGCTGTTTTTGGATTTGAATGGTTTAGTTATACTAAGCCAAGTAGCGTTGACAAAAAAAGTAAACGTAAAGTTGCAAGGAACTGAGCAAAACACGCCATAAACAGGGGGTGCATCGCGTTTGATAACGAATACCTGTAAATCAGTGATAAGTCAAAAACGCATGCATAATGGACACTACTAAAATTGTTTGTGACGCTTTGTTTAATATTTTTTGCATGCTTACCTACTCCAGAAAGCAAATAAACTTCGTTACCTTCCCCGAACTAACGATACTACAGTGTCTTCATTTCAAAAGAAGAAGCTTACTACTACCTTAGATTTACAGTGTGAATGATGTGTGACAGAGAACTCAACATTCCTAACATAATTAAGTTGTTAATGAAAAAATTACATGTAAACACAATTTATTTAAAACTGTTGTGATTTGAAAATCCGAAAAAAAGATTGTGGTTTAAATGCAATCAGTCCACTCCTAACATCATATCGTGTAGTTTCTGACATGACTTATCCGATTAGTGATAAAACAAACTGCCTTTCCAAAAAAAAGCGAAATGGAATTCAGCTACAAGAATGTAAAATTAAAGGTAAAATGTTTTCGCAGTGTAGTCAAATTTCGTTTGTTTGCGCTACCTATGAGAAAATCAAAGCATCGATTTAGTTATTCCGTTTTTTAAACCTTACTACAAGCTTGATGATTTTTCAATGACCGATCATGTTATAGTTTCAAATTAGTAAGTTCAAACTAAGTGCAAAAGGTTTAAAAGGTAAAAAATATTGATATTTTCTCCATCTTTCCTGCATTATGATTGGTTTAGAGCGCTGAACTTCAAAATATCTGGGCTGGAGCGAGAACTTTGTCGCCATCATTGAAACCAAATTGAAGGCCACTTTTGCAAGTCATGGCTAAAAAAATTTTGTCTGGTATTTTCTCTTACTTTGAGTAGCAACTGTATGCGTAAAAAAAGTTAAAAGAGCTTTAACCTAAGCGGATGCTTTACAAAAAAGCATTATTAAAGACGCAAGTGACGTTTAACGATATTTTGTTAAAAGTTGAACGCTGAAGTTTCGTCAATAAGCCAAGTTTCACTTTTTAGAATTGAATTCTTTTTTTTAAATTGTAGCATTTTCTAGCCTTTTTCTTGTTCAAAAACAAGCTTTTCGCTCACATTGCCTCTCCTCAAGACTCGCCTTAGTTCTTTTAAAACTGAATATCTATTGCGCCGTTCTCGCCTTTGACCTTCAAATTGGCTTCAGCCAACGAAAACGTAGGTGTTTTCGTTCCAGTTGTATTGAGGTGACTGGTTTAGGGTAAAAAGGTAAACAAATGCTCGTAATTCTCGCAAACGACTTGTTTCCTTTTTCGATTTCTAATTTCTTTGAAGCTTTTTACATACGTTTTGAAATCTGTGGGGTTTCCCACAGTTGACTACAGTATAACATGTTTCTCAACTCAATAAAAGCAATCCCTCCGACATCAGCAAACAGCAATGAAAGTTGAGAGCTTTAAGCAAGCAGCAGTTTTGTGATAAGGTTATCACGCTCGCATACTTTTTGTAGCTTAGTGATGGTCAAGTTAACCTTCTTGCATATACTTGATCGTTTTGATTGATGACTGAACAAAAACTGAGCCAACCAAATCGCTAGTGTCCTTAATCTTTCCAAATGATGAGATTAAGTTTAGAACATACTTTAACAGCTTTTTTGAATATTCATTCGAATTTCGCAGTCTTGAATTGAACATTTAGCTACAGTATAATCCACTCCAGCTTCTATGCAAATTAATCTGTTTCAAATCACATGGTCTGAATATTCGCTAAGTTTTATTGGCTATTTCATGGTCACATGATCTGAACTGGGTTAATTTGCACGTAGGCTGGGGAGGTCTAATATAATTTAGAGCTTTTGAAACAAATAAATATTCGAAGTCAAGTTTTAAAAGCGCCATGGACTGAAGGCTGGACAGCATTTTGAATTTTTTCAGACCCAATTCGTGTCACAACATTTAGTTGCATTTTTTTGTAGTTTTCTAGTGATATTACAAACCCAAGTGACGGAGCAGACATTTATAAAATTACATACCCCATGATATGAATATATCTTAAAATATTTAGATTAGTGATTTGAACTTGAGCGTTTTCTTAAATACACTTTAAATTGTAAAGTGCACTTTGTCGC
>JAODVQ020212238.1:0-13872 GCA_025400075.2 Phenganax stokvisi
GGCGAGAAATTTCAGGTACGTTAAATATATAATGCTACCGATATATCTTAGACTTACACTGGCCTGAAGTAATTATAGAGGAATATGTATAGGTAGCTGTTTAGGAAAATTTTTCTTATAGATTGTGAATGAATGCCTAAAAAAATATTTGGACGAAAATAATAATATGAGTCCGCGCCAATTCGGATTTACGTAGAAGAAATTATAGAACAGCTGACCACTTACTGATTTTGAAAACTTTGATAGACTATTACAAAACAAAACGGAAACCAATTTTTGCTTGCTTTATTGACTTCAAAAAAGCCTACGATAGCATATGGAGAGAAGGTCTTTTATACAAACTTATCTTAAACGGTTGTAGTAAAAATTTTATACGTCTAATTATTCTGTGAAGTTTGTGGGAAGGAAATACGCCTTTCTCACATCTTGGAGTTAAACAGGGATGAAATTTAAGTCCTACGTTATTCAATATATTCATCAACGATCTACCAGAAATATTTGACATCGCATGCAGCCCCGTTAAACTGGGTGATGCAAGTTTAAGTTGTTTGCTGTACGCGAACGACTTGGTATTACTATCCGATTCCATGACTGGTTTACAAAAGTGCTTGACAAAGGTTGATTGCTATTATAGAATGTAGAGACTAAACAACTATTTCGAAAACTCCAAAGTACTTATATATGGCGCACCAACTCAAAAGCGTTCGTACTTATCATCGATCTGGTCGGCAACAACGCTTTAGAGCAAGTAGATGAATACTCTCAGCTTGGTATTACTCTACCAACTTCTGGTAATTTTAAACGATCACAGAGGATTATTTATGGAAAAGCGTTGCATGCCTAGCATAGTATCTTCAAACGTTTCTCAAATGTCGAAAATGTCCCTGGTAAACTACTGTTAAAATTGTTCTACCCCAATATTAGTTTACGGTTGCGAGGTATGGGGCCCTTATCTACTCGGAAAAATTAACTCCCTCGATATGCTCATTTCAAAAATGTTTAAAACTAACAACGAAATTGAGAAGCTTCACTTAAAATTTTGTAAAAGAACCTTAGGAGTTCATTCGAAGTCAACAAATGTAGCTGTTTACCTTGAACTAGGGATGACACCTTTGATTATTCATATCGCTAAACTTGTGTTTTGGTTACGAGTCACTAGCGCATCGCTCTCAAATACGCGC
This sequence comes from Phenganax stokvisi, assembly GCA_025400075.2. Lineage (NCBI taxonomy): Eukaryota > Metazoa > Cnidaria > Anthozoa > Malacalcyonacea > Clavulariidae > Phenganax > Phenganax stokvisi. The sequence goes on from JAODVQ020212238.1 coordinate 1,182, forward strand.
TTGTACATGTTGGCAAAGCAGTGAAAACATGGCGAAAACATGGCATGAAAGTATGATTATGGCTTGGCTTGTTTTCACTAACTTGTTTTTCAAGTTCTTCTAATCTCTTCTTTTTAGCTTCTTTGCCTAGCTTAGACATTTCAGCTAATTTTTTTCCAACTTCTACTTTAATTGGGTCTTTCACTTTTTCTTGTGTTGCAATAATTTGTGGTGTAGTTGCTTTAACAACAGATATTTCTTGAGTTTGAGTTTGAACTTGTGGTGGGGTGTTATTGTTCATTTATTTTATAAAACAATTTTTTATTATGCAACTGTTTCCACTGAGATAATTAAATTAGATTCATTTCCATAATTACCTCCAGCTGTTTTTCTAATTTTAATATAAAACAAGACCACATCGTTGATATTTGTGACTTTTTCCTTATGATAAAATGAAACATTCAGTGGAACAGCTTGATACCCACCAAACTTTATTATATTTTTATCAGTTATGTCTATTGTTTTTATGATATTTTGTTGCTTAGATCTATTTTTCATGTATGCAAAACTTGCATACTCAACATTAAGGTTTGTAATTGTAGCGTCATTGTCAAGTGTATGATTTAACAAGGTTACTTTTGTCTTGTCATTTATATCTGGGAGGTAGATTTGAACTAATTGGATATCCACTGTTCAACATTTTTGGTGTACTATAACCAACTACTCCATGTAAACCTCTATATGAAAAATTATACAAGTATGTTCTGACAATGTCAGGTTTAACAAGTTCTTTCTTTGGTGTATATCCATAATTCAATGTCATTTATTTAAAGTAGTTTCTAAACAAATTCTCAAAATAGTCTCATTTTTATAGTTTGTTGGTGGGTTTACTTGTTTAAGCTTAATATATAGCAACACAATCTCACTAGAATCACTTACATAATCAGTCAGGTCAAATGACTTGTTTATGACAAATATGTGATTTCCATTAAGTTTTCCAAAATAATTCTTATTATCATTACCTTTGACTATGCCACGATGGTTTCCAAACATATAAATTGGATCTCCAAGATTAAACTCCTGCCTGGATTTATCTTTTTTGACAACGACTAACATGTAGTGAATTTTAAATCTCCATGCAAAGTACTATCCGTATCAATGGATGAGCTTGAATAATTAACTTGCTACTTTTGTTGCACACGTTTTCAACATAAGGAATACTCATCGGAATTCCATTGAGTAACCTAGCAGGTGCTGCCCACGCAGATGTTATTTCATTAAAAATCAAATCAAAATATAGTTTCTCCGTTGCGGTTGTTGTTTGTTTTAGCGCATAACCATAATTTAATGTCATTTATTTAAAGTATAAATCTTGCAATAAAAAGCTCATATATCATCATTGTGCTTGTGGCTTCAATTATATTTGTATTTGTAAGACTATTATTAGGAGTTTTATAGTTACTTGTAAGACTATTATTAGGTGTCTTAATTTTGCCTACAAAACTACTACTAGGTGTCTTAATTTTACCTACAAAACTACTATTAGATGTTACAGAGTTACTTACAAGACTACTTATAGTATTAACATTGAGATTTTTACCAAATTTCATAGACACTGTAGCAGTAGTTAAAGTATTGTTAAATCCTTCTACAGGTTTGTCTAAAATAATCATATCAGAGAGAATTAAAATTATTCCTGGGCTGACTACCACATTTAAAATAACATTTGTGTCCTGTATGGCCTGTCTCATGTTGGAAATCAAGACGGTGGGATCATGTTGAACTATGGTGTCTTGGACAAGTTTGCGGAAGATATCTTGAGTTTGGGAACTTTTTGCGCCTTTGTTGACAATAGACCATCTAGTTTTTGCTTGAGATCCAAGTACACAGTAAACAAAACTTTCCATAGCTTGTTGTAAAAGTTTTTGTCTAACTTTTGTTAGACCATCAGAAGTAGATTTTATAAACAATTTCCAATCATTAGATTCTGATTTAGGAATTACTTTGTCAACGTACAAAATACCCATGGTTTTATTATTTTTAGGAAATATGTAATGATACTTTCTTTCTTTGTGATTTGTCATGTTTCTCTAAAAAATAACTTAATGATTCTCGAGTATGTTTTAGTTTATATTTCCATACTTTTTGAGTAGAAATATTCTTTTGTAAATGTTTAATCTCATCTTTGTTGACAAAAGTACTTAGTTTATTTGGATATCTCAAGAACCTCTTCATATGATAATAAAAATAATACTTGGCAATACTTGAGATAATTTTAGGTTGGGAAGCATTAATATGTTCCATAGACATTGTTTTGTAGACGATAGCTCCACTCGATGGATTGACCGATCTTTAATTCGCATAGCAAAAACTTACAAAAAAACTGTAGCCATAGATAAGCTTTTACACGCCATTAAAAAGCCTAAAAACACAAGTCCTCCCTTTGTCCAACCCAATCCTTTTGCTCGGCCAAAACTGTATAATTAATGTCAACTGAATAATTAACTCAACAATGTTACTAAGTCTAAGCTGTATTTAATGTCTTCTAAACATTCCCCCTCCCCACACTGGGAGTCTCTGCTCCTAGGGTGAACTCTCGAAAGGTACCAATTTATGTATCGGTCTCATAATCGTCTTTTTTGCCCACTGAACTTTTGCCACCCTGGTGTGTCCATCTTTCCCTGGATAAACAGCAACAATACGGCCCAGCGGCCAATGTCGTCGCGACAGGTTTGGCTGTGACACAATCACAACATCGCCGTCTTTCAGATCTTTGATAATCTCGGTCCATTTTGGTCGGGTGTTCAACATAGGAATATATTCCTTTAACCACCTTCGCCACACTAATGAGATCAACTGTTGAACCTTTCTCCATCGCTCTCGAGGGTGGAATACTGTCGTTTCCACCATCTCAGGGGCAAACTGGCCACCCATTTGGCCAAGTAAGAAGTGGTTCGGCGTGAGAGGGGTTATATCTCGGGCGTCAGATGATTGGTAAGTTATCGGTCGAGAGTTCAAAAGCCCCTCTGTCCCAGCAAATACAGTAATCAATTCTTCATCCTTGACTTCGCTGTTCTTTAGGACCGCATAAATTGCCCTCTTGGCGGCTTTTACCATCGCCTCATGGGCCCCTCCAAAGCGAGGTGCTGCTGGTGGATTAAATAACCAACAAACTCCATTCTCGGCTGTCTTTCTTTTAATTCTCTCTTGATCGATATAAGTTGCCAGCCTCTTTAGCTCATTCACCGCGCCGACAAAGTTTGTGCCATTATCACTCGTAACTTCTTTCGGTACCCCTCGTCTGCTACAAAATCGAGTGAATACATTTAGGAATGCGTCGGTGTCCATCGACCACGCCATCTCCAAATGTATTGCTCGTGTTGCCAAACAAGTGAAGATACACAACCATCTTTTCTGTCTCGTCTTTCCTCGCCCTTGTTTCGTAAGAAACGGCCCTGCATAGTCCACACCACACTGGTCGAACTCGCGAAAGGTGAATCGCAATCGGATCTTTGGAAGTGGTGCCATAATTTGACTTGCAGGCTTGTTTCGTCTTCGTTTGCACGTGTGGCATTGTCCTTCCCATTCTCGGATTTCTTCACGGGCTGCAACTACCCAGTAGCGCTCATTTAGCTGGTTGAGAATGAAGTTTACCCCTGCCACGTGGTTCGCCTTCCCATGGTAGTGCTTAACTATGAGCTTTGTAATCCAATGCCCTCTAGGAAGTATGATCGGAAAACGCATGTTGTATGGTAGTTGATCAGCAAACTTGAGACGACCATCTAGTCGAATGATGTCATCGTCATCGAGTTTGGGGTTTAACTTGATAAGCTGGCTTTTTGGGGACACTGCTTTGCAATTTTTAAGAGCGTTATATTCTTCAGCGAAGGCTTCATGTTGGGCTAAACATATGAGCTCACTCTCAGCCTCATTGATCTCCTCTACCGTTAATTCTTTTGAGCTTTGTCGTTTGGAGATGTTTCGAATATTGTGTATGAACCTTCTCACTCTTGCCAACACGCGAACTAGCCAGAACCAATCGGAATAACGTTTCGGATCCAATCTCCACTCTGATACCTCCAACTCGCTGTCTAAAGAGACGGCTGACCGAGTGGCAAACGATTTGATTACGCTCTTGTTCTCTGGCTTGGAAGGTTTCAGCTCGGACATGGCTTTAGGGCTATCTTCCATTTTCACTTTTGGCCATTCTTCTGGATTTTTCGACACCCAGGTGGGTCCCTCCCACCATAATAGACACACAGCTAATTGCGAAGGACTGGAACCTCTTGTACACAAATCGGCCGGATTCTCATGGGTGGAGACATGTTGCCATTGGCATGGATCTGAATGGCTTTGAATCTCACCAATGCGATTCGCTACGAAGGGTCTGAAGTCCCGGCCTCTACCCCTTATCCACCACAGAACGTCCATACTATCGGTATAAAAGGTTACGTCCTGCATTGGAATGCCGAGTACTAGGATAACTGAAAGTGTCAGCCTCAGTCCCAATACAGCTCCCATAAGTTCTAATCTCGGGATCGTCATCGGAGTAAGTGGTGCTACCTTGGCTTTTGATGCCACTAGCCGACAGGTTACTTGGCTGTCTTCATAATCATGTCGGATGTACACTGCTGCGCCGTAGGCCCCTTTAGGCGCATCAACAAATGTCACAATTTGCTTGGATCGAACGACTTTATTTGCGCGGAGACAACGAGGGATCGTCTCGATATCAAGCGATTTCAGTTCTCGGAAGCAACTTTCTATTTTGATGGCAATTTCATCATTTATCTCGTCGTCCCACTCATAACCACATGCCCATAGTTCCTGGAGCAATATCTTAGCTTTGACGACAAATGGACTGATAAATCCCAATGGATCGAAGATTGCTGCAACCTTTGGCAGGACATTTCTCTTCGTCATCTGCAATCTTGGAGTGTCAGAAGTTGGGATCTTAAACTCATCTTTCAGACTGTTCCAGGCCATTCCAAGGGTCTTGGTGGTAGGAGTTTGTCCGTCATTGATGGTGATCTCGATAGCTCGGTCTTCTTCAGGGATTTCTGCAAGAACTTCTTGAGAATTGGACACCCATTTTCTCGCTTCCATGCCAGCTTTTCCCCATAGATCCTTTAGCTGACGATATAAGACAATCCCGTCATGTTCGTTCGGAGCGCTGTCAAGTGTGTCGTCCATATATGTTGATTTCAGAATTGCTTCAGCAGCTAAGGGGTACTGATGTTGATACTTTGGAGCATTTTCCTGCGCAACAAACTGTGCTTCCATCGGAGCAGAGTTCTTTCCAAATACAACTCTGTTTAATTGGTATTCTTCCGGCTCACGATTCTCATCAAGATCTCTCCACAACATTCAGAAGTAAGGGCAGTCTTGCTCTTGGATAACTATTTGGAGATACATCTCCTTTATATCGCAGGCAAGGGCTATGGGATTTCGACGGAATCGAATCAGAACATCAAACAGATCCTTTTGTAGTTTTGGGCCAGGGTGGATTAGGTCATTCAATGAAACCCCGTCATACTGGGCTGAGCAATCAAACACAATTCAAACTTTGGTGGTAGACTTCCGTAATCTCACAACTGGAAAATGTGGTAGATACCATGCACCCGGTACTTTCTCTTTCGATGGATCGATTTTTTCAAGATAGCCTTTCTTTAGATAGTCGTCTATAGTTTTCTCATATTCTCTGGCAACTGCCAGATTCTTCCTTAGATTCTTTTCGGTGCAGCACAATCGAGAAGCAGCCATTGATCTGTTGTTTGGTAGCTTTGGTTGCTCGTCTTTCCATGGCACCCTGAGTTGGTATCGACCGTCAACCACACTTAGGGAGTTTTCAATTTTCTGAAGAGCAACCTTTTTGTCTTTGGTGATAATCTTTGGGGCAACCTTGTTCAATCCGCTGCTTTCAATTTCCCAGAAGCTCCTCAAGGTGTGATCTAAATTGCAACATTCTCTCCCGGCCATATGCGCAGTCCGAGAGAACGCCGTCCTTGTAGTAGGTGGTCTCGAGCTACGTTCTTCACATCTCAGTGGTGGCCCAATAAAGGTCCAACCCAGCGGCCCAAGGCGGGCAACTGGTCCACCCTCACTGCCCTGGAAATCAATGATTGAATAATGTATCTCTGGATAGTCGATGCCAATGAGAAGATCTGCAAAGCCGTTATTCACTGGTGGGTGAAAGTTACACTTAGCAAGATGTGGCCACTCTGCTTGGTACTGATTCCAGTCAACAGCCTGGTAATTACCAGTCACCTCTCTTGGACACGTTTGGACCGCGATTGCTTTAGTGAACTGACGATCGACACTCTCAACTTCAATCTGTAGAGGCATTGACTTAAAGGTGCTCACTGAATCGCTCAGTACATGGACTTGCACTTCTTTCCATTTCGCACTCACTCCCAAGTAACCAGCAATCTCCTCATTCATAAAGGACTCGTTGGAAGCGTCGTCAAGGATTGCATTAACTTTAATTTTTCGTCCATTTGCCTTTATCCAGACAGGGACTGATCTTAATGAGTAAGTTTCTACCTGTAGCTTAGCATTGTTCGTCGTCAAGGTGATACCCGTTTGGCCTTGCACTCCCTCCCGTGAAGGAACTTTGTCTCGTAGTGAACTCTCACTGGTTGGTGGCCTCAGATTTTTGCTGTGAACATGATGCTCAGGATCATGGAGCAATTGATGGTGAGTGAGCTTACAACCATCAATCTCACAGTTGCGGGATCTTCTGCAATCTTTCCCGTGGTGCTCAGAAGACAAACACCGAAAGCACAACTTCTTTTCTTTGGCGAGTTTCCATCGTTCAGGCACGGATGTCTTCTGGAAACTGGAACAATTCCATACCCCATGACCAACATGCCCACAGGAACTGCAAGGAGGCTTCCGGTTCAGTGGTCTTTCTTCTTTGCCCGTACGGTAGGACCGAAATCTTTTCCCGTCTTTCTTGAATTCAACATCGCGTTTCTGCTCTAATCCCCGGGACATCTCAGAGGCCTTTACCTTGATTGCCACCTCACCTTTTAACCACTCGCATAAACTTGTAACTGACTGATCTTTCGTTTTTACCACCAACCATCGGCTATAACTTTCTAACTGTCCATCGGATAGTTTCTTAACCAGTTGTCTGTGCGAGGTACCATCCCCAAGCTCTGCTTCACGGTTCTCTGCTCTTAGTTTGACAACAGTTACTCGCACCAAATCTGCAAACCTTTCAAATCCCTCTATATCGTTATTTCTGAGTGATGGCATCCTCTCTAGTTCGTCCATATACCCCCTCAACTGTCGTCGTTGACCTCCAAACTTAGTATGGATAATTTTCTTTGCTTCTTCGTACTCAACTTTGGTGACCCCCAGCCCTCGAATGGCCTCTCTGGCTCGTCCAGTTAGGCTTTGTTGCAATCTTGCCATCTTTAAATTCACCGGTTCATTTGATTTATCAACTAGACTTTCAAAGAGACTCCAGAATTCCTCAAATTTAGCTTTATCCCCGTTGTACTCTGGTACCTTCAATGGCTTTAGGTGTCGGCTTATTAGGTGTTGGGGGACTGGGTCAAGACTAGTTGTTGGAGCTGAAGATTGGGAGACTGGAATGAGGTTTGTCACTGAAGCAGATGGTCCAGAGACTGGGTCCTGGTTTGTGGCTTCAACAGACGGTTCAGAAACTGGGTCATGGTTTGTCACTGCAACAGACGGTTCGGAGACTGGGTCAGAAGTTGTTACTGGCACAAAGGGCTGGGAGGTTGGATCAAGGTCTGTCGCTGGAACTGATGGTTCAGAGACTGGGTCGGAACTTGTACCTATTACTCCAACAGCTGCAGATTGAGATGCAGATGTCCTATTTTTCAACACCTCTTGGGCTTTATCGATCACTATTTGAATGTCACTCTGTAACATATCTGATTCCTTCATCGTTTCTCTTTGCATTTCCACAGTGTCCATTTGCAAAAACAACTCACACAATTCGTCTAAAACAACTTGAGTGTCTTCCAAAAGCACCCACATTTCCTCCACAGCATGTTTGACATCACTAACACTGAATTCTGCAGCCACACATAATTTCTCCAACGAGTGTTTGTGTTTCGTTACTCGAGTTTTTCGAATACGTTTCTCCTTCCTTAACTTCACGAGCATCTCCCCATGATGCTTTGAAAGATTTGACTCAAGATCCTTACCTTGCTCACTATTTACAGTTACGGCACTAATTTCGTCCGCATTTACTAGCAGCTCGTCTCCAATTTTACTTGGTTGGTCCATGACGCAATACCGATCGATTATGCAACGTTTAAAAACAAAACGATATACGCTCTAACTACCCTTAAAATCCTTTCAATTTCAGACAAATTCCTTTTGTAATTTCGGATAGTTTTCACGACTAAACTCCACAGTTGACCAATCCCATTAAACTTTACCGTCAAGGAACGATTAAACAACGAGTAATAGTCTTCAAGGCAAACGCCAAGTAAGATAGCACGATGTAAATACGATGTATGAGTTAATGTGTTTACACTCACAGTCAACGATGTCACTATACGACGGTATTCTCGATAGCAGTCCTGGCAGGATCGCCAAATGTTTTGTAGACGATAGCTCCACTTCATGGATTAACCGATCTTTAATTCACATAGCAAAAACTTACAAAAAAACTGTAGCCATAGACGAGCTTTTACATGCCATTAAAAAGCCTAAAAACACAAGTCCTCCCTTTGTCCAACCCAATCCTTTTGCTCGGCCAAAACTGTATAATTAATGTCAACTGAATAATTAACTCAACAATGTTACTAAGTCTAAGCTGTATTTAATGTCTTCTAAACAGACATTCCAGATTTATAAGATAAAACATAAGCAGCCACTAAACTTGTAAAATAAGGATCTTCTAAATAATTAAACTCTGCTTTGGTGATGTCAGAATTGTTCTCAGAGTTTCCCCACTTGATGTCAAGTGGTTCAAGATGACACTTGAAATAATCATAATTGTTTACATAAATCTCAAATGCCTCAAAATCAATCTTATTATCTTCAAGTTTTAGTCCCGTGATTGTTCCTCGATTATTCTAGATTCTAGGAGTCCAGTACAAAGCGTAAGAATATTTGTCTTCAAATGTCTTTGAAGTAATGTCTGTTCCAAACAACTTATTTACATCATAGTCTATGGAAGTAACAAATGACAAATTTTCTGGATCAATGATGACATTAAACTCAAATTTATCAATGTCTGCGTTTGGATACTTTTTGGAAAAATAGTCTTTAAGTTTTTGTTTTTGAGTTTTATAAATATTCATTGCTTTAGAAAAGTTTTCACCATAAATAGCTTTATAATATCTTTGTACCTGTTCTTCATTTATTTATTTAATGTATTAAATAAATGAACAAACTTACTGTGTTTATCGACAATCACCACAAAGAATTTCACTTGGAGAAAAGAATTGAGACAACCTCAGATTCTAGATTATTTCTCAAATCTGCTACGATTTTTTGGAACTACAAAAATAGTGTTTCTAGAGAAAACAATTTTATAAGTAAGGATGATGTTACTCTTTTACTTCCTGTGGGGTATTTAACTTTTGATGATATTCAGAAATAACTAGCCAAGTACAAAATTGAGTTAGAAAAACTACCCTACACAAACAAGACTAAATTTTTTTTGTAAAAATGACAGCCTAAATCTTAAAATATTTGGGTTATTATTAGGATTTTCACTGAATAAAAAAATAGTTCAAAACATGTGGACCAAGTCTGAACATGAGTGTGATATCAACCTCGGTTTAAGACATATCAATATTCATTGCGATGCTGTAAACAAATCAATGAATTTTAACACGCAAGGACAAAGAAGTTCTGCTTTTATGACTTTACGCATTACCACAAGTCAACGTCTAAATGGGTCAGTGTCTCATTACAAAGACATAGCGTCTGAGGTTTTGATTTACAATGGAATTTGGAAAAGTTTACTTTTGACATAACAACAAACCCTGATGAGAACACTCAGGTTGGGTCTGTATTATTAGAGCTCTACATAAAATAAAAATAAATGGAAAACTTTTCTAAAGAACAACAACTTAGAGATTTTTATTATGATCCCAAAACTGGCTACATGTCTGAAGAAAAACTTTATCAAAAATCTCTTGAAAAAGACATAGACATTTCCCGAAAGCAAATCAAAGAATGGCTCTAAACTCAAGATACTTTTACAAGATACAAACGCATTGTCAGAAAACACAAATTTTCCAAAACTTATGTAAACAATTTAGCTGATCAGCTACAAATGGACTTGGTGGACATGAGTAAACTTAAAAATAAAAACAAAAGCTATGCTTGGATTCTTACAGCTGTGGAAATTTTATCCAGATTTGGGTTTGCTATTCCCATGTATAAAAAAGACACCAAAAACATGACAAAATCTGTAAATGAGTTACTTTTAGAGTTTAAAAATCGATTTGGAAAATATCCAAATGTTGTTCAATTTGATGAAGGAAAAGAATTTTACAATGTGGGTGTTAAGAGTTTGTTGGAAAATCATAAAATAAAGTACTTTTCCACCTTGTCTGAAAGAAAAGCAGCCATTTTTTGAGAGATTTGACAGAACATTAAAAACCATCATGTGGAAATATTGTATTCCAAGGGTACTTATGATTGGTTAAATGTTTTAGATGATTTAGTTAATAATTACAATCGCACAAAACATGGAACTATTCTCATGAAACCTGCTGATATCAGCAATACTAATGAAGATCAAGTCTGGAACACATTGGACAGGGGAATACCCTTTGAACAAGTTTAAAATTGGAGATCAAGTTAGAGTGAGTAAGTATAAAAATATTTTTGAGAAAGGATACGAAGCCAATTTTCCCGAGGAAATATTTAAAATCTCAAAAGTGTTTCGAGGTGACCCCAACATGTATGAAATTATGGAAATAACAGATGGTGAACCTATTCTTGGTAAGTTTTACGAACAAGAACTTTCCCCCGTGGATAAACAAGAAAATATTTATCGAGTTGACAAAATTCTCAAAACCAAAGGAGATAAAGTTTTAATAAAATGGTTGGGTTACAGTGGTAAACACAATTCTTGGATTAAAAAAAGTGAAATTAACCCTTAAATAAATGAGCAACAAGTCAACTCCTGATTATAGTTTTGAACTTGATGATTCAGAGTCTGATTCTATTTCAAGTGTTACATCTGATTCTATTTCAAGTGACAGTGAATATATTCCATCAAGTGAAAGTGAAAGTGAATATGGTAGTTCAGAGTATTGGACAGATTCTAATGATGAAAAATCTGATTAATTTTTTTTTTACTATTGAATAAATGACTGAGGGAGGCGAAGACTTTAAAATGAGTATGCTTGATCCAGAGGCTTATGAGTGAGAAGAGAAAGAAGAACACCTAGAAACTAGTTTTGGTTACGCTAGTCGACAGCTGCCTCGCACAGCAGACATTGAAAAAAATACATGGGGTCTTGGTGATAAATTTACTAGAATAAAGACTAGAGATGAAAATAGACAAATTGGAGCTAAAAAAAAGAAGAGTAACGACTAAAATAAGAAATAAACTTAAAACTAACTTTGCTGTTGATGTCATCAAGACTGCTGGTCCAAAGTCAAGACAACTTTTTTGATAGTATGAGTGAAGATGATAGTAGACACTTGTTGTTTAAGGGACAATCTATATTTATAGAAAGCATGGCAAGTGGATATCTCAACTATACTAAATCCACTTTTCTTCAATCTACTGTGAATGAATTTAAAAGCTTGCTTAGAAAAGCAGAAATTGAGAAAAATCCAACTCTAGAGAATGTCATACATCAAAAAATGGAAAAAAGACCAACGTGGAATCCTAATTTTACAAGATCTGGAAGCCTTGAAGAATCACCAAAACCCGCACCAACTCCAGGTCGATCTTTGGATACAGTAAAAAACATATCTCGTTATAAAAGTACTTTATTAGACAACACTCCAAAACAAGTATCAACACCCTCGATTTTAAATATAAGTCGAAAAGAGTCTTCTCATAGTCCTATTCTTTCATCAACCCCATTGTGTATAGAACCACAAAACTCTGAGTTTGTGAAAAGAATTGAGAATCTAGAGTATCAAGCTCAAGATCTAGTAGATAAAATTAATGTAATTTATGATGATGTAAATGAAAATTTTCCAAACTTTACTACTTTTAATAACAAAGTTATAGAATTGAATAGTAATTTAAGTAGTCTAGCTACTAACTTGCGAAGTTATACTGATGAGAACTTTGACATAGTTGTTGATGACCTAAGTAGGTTAGCTGTTGAGGCAGCCACAAAAGACCTTAAAGTAGGCGATTTAACCAATAAGGTGAATGTGTCTAATTCAAAAGTTGATGAAATTGAAGATAAAATGCAGGAGCTAATCAACACAATAAATGAAATAAAAAACCAAGAGATACCTATATATCGAAGAGTAGGAGAAATACAAGATGAATTTAGTGAATCTAAGTCAATCACTCTTGCGAGTCTTAGACAAATAAGTGTTAGAATTGATTCTATTGAGACAAAAGAAGATACCACAGAAATAGAAAACTTGAAAAGTAAAGTGAATGAAGACTTGGATACTATTAGAGAAAGACTAGATGTCATGAATAGAGTTTTTTAAAATGGACCTTAAAAGTTTTAATAATTATGAAGAAATGATGGAGAAAATAGATAGTTTGAAAAATCAAACAAACAAAGAC